>CM019238.1:17945905-17957819 GCA_009741485.1 Malurus cyaneus samueli | reverse complement strand
AACCCAGCAGAAATTCTGTTGCAGCATAACAGGTATTTGCAATTCTAGGATTTGCAAGTTTAGTGCCACACACAGGGGACAACAGTCAGCAAATGGTCAGCTGAGGCACAGAGATGGCTCGAGGCTCATCTTTTATACCCCTTGACACCAACAAGAACCATCGAACATCATTTCCATACTTTGAGATCTTCAGTATCCACTAGGCAGGGTATAAAGAAATGCACAGTGGTTTTTTTTTAAATCAAGAACCACACCAATGCAAAACCCTCCCATGAAACACCAGTGCCTTGTTCATGAAGGCTGCAGGACTCAGCCCAAGTTTAAGCTCACTTCTGGAGAACAAGAGCTGGGCTCCTGCTCCAGGGAGCAAGCTCTGCTCTCCTCAGCCAGGGACCTGCACACACCACACAAATCTCCCAGGGATTCATCAGGGAACCTTGGCTGGCACTATGGAATGGAAATCACTCAACATTTGGAAGGGTCCCCTTATGGAAAGGGTCCCATTTTAACACCTCTGTTCAGAAGGAAAAGTGGCACAAGGCTCATCTGACTCCCGTTGTCCCCAGGCTGGAGCAGTCATCCCACAGCCACGGCACCATGCACAGATTCACTCAGACTCAGACACCAAAGGGCTGCTCAATGAACCCCAAGTGATGAGAGAGGCAGCAAGAGAGCAGAACATTTGTGTGATGAGAGCACAGACAGCACAAGTACCTGAAACAGCAGCAGCACTGGAGCACCTCCAGCGACCACAGGAACCATCACGGGGAATCCATCACATGGGAACCATCCAGGGAACCCATCACAGCGGAACCATCACAGGAACCACCACGGGGACCATCACGCGGAACCACCACGCGGACCATCACGGGGAACCATCACGGGGAAACCATCACGGGAAACCATCACGGGGAACCATCACGGGGAACCTATCACAGGGAACCATCCGGGGACCATACGGAACCACACGGGGAACCATTCACGGGGGAACCATCACGGGAACATCACGGGGAACCATCACGGGGAACCATCACGGGACCATCACAGGAACCATCACGGGGAACCATCACGGGGGAACCATCACGGGGAACCATCACCGGGAACATCACAGGAACCACCACGGGGACCAATCACGGGGACCATCACGTGGAACCATCCACGGGAACCATCACGGGACCATCTTCGGGACCATCACAGGAAACCATCACGGGGAACCATCACGGGGAATCTCAATCACGTGGGAACCATACGGGGAACATCACAGGAACCACACGGGACCATCACGGGGACATCACGGGGAACCATCAACGGGAACCATCACGGAACCATCACGGGACCATCTCGGGGACCATTCACAGGAACCACCACGGGAACTATCACGGGGACCATCACGGGACCATCACGGGGAACCATCACAGGACCATCTCGGGGACCATCACAGGAACCATCATCGGGGAAACCATCACGGGGAACCATCACGGGGAACCAGTCACAGGAACCACCACGGGGACCATCACGGGGACCATCACGGGGAACCATCACGGGAACCATCACGGGGACCATCACGGGAACCATTGATCACGGAACCATCACGGGAACCATCACGGGACCATCTCGGGGACCATCACAGGAACCACCACGGGGAACCATCACGGGGAACCATCACGGGGAACCATCACAGGACCATTCACGGGGAACCATCCGGGGAACCATCACGGGAACATCACAGGGAACCTACCACGAGGGACATCACGGGAACCATCACGGACCATCACGGGAACCATCACGGGAAGCATCACGGACCAATCTCTCGGGACCATCACAGGAACACACCACGGGGAACCATCCGGGAACCATCACGGTGAACCATCTACGGGGGAACCATCACGGGGAATCATCACAGGACCATCTCGGGGACCATCACAGGAACCACCACGGGACCATCACGGGACATCACGGGGACATCACGGGGAACCATCACGGGAACCATCACGGCGAACCATCACGGGGAACATCACAGACCATCTCGGGGAACCATCACGGGGAACCATCACGGGGAACCATCACGGGGAACCATCAACGGGGAACATCACAGGAACCTACCATCAGGGGAAACCATCACGGGGGGACCATCACGGGATACCATCACGGGGACCATCACGAGGAACCATCACGGGGATCCATCACGGGGCACCATCACGTGGATACCATCACGGGAAACATCACGGGGAACCATCACGAGAGGAACCATCACGGGGAACCATCTCGGGGACCATCACAAGGAACCACCACGGGGGAACCATCACGCGGGACGACATCACGGGAGACCATCAACGGGAACCATCACGGAGGACCAGCCACCATCCACGAGGGACCATCACGGAACCATTCACGGGAACCCATCCACGGGAACCAACCACGGGGACCATCACGGGAACCACCACGGGAACCATCACGGGAACTCACCACGGGGAACCATCACGGGGAACCATCACGGGGACATCACGGAACCATCACGGGACCATCACGGCGATCCATCTCGGGGACCATCACGAGGAACAACACCACGGGGAACCATTCACGGGGAACCATCACGGGGAACCATCACGGGGACCACCACGGAACCATCACGGGGAACCATCACGGGGAGGAGACTGAGCCTTCCCAAGGCTCTCACAAGACTCACAGCTCGGGCCTCCAAAGGAGTGGGATTTATTCATTCTGCACAGGTGTAATCAATACCCACAGAGTGTGTCACACCCTTCACACCTGCACCTGGTCACCAATTTAACCATCTCTGGAAATGGGGCACACAAACTGCAAAGGAGACTCGTTACCCTCAACAAAAACCACCTGTGGAGTGCCACCAGGACCTGGCCTTGTTAACCTCAGCTTTAAATTACAAAGTCACAGGTGTACTCATCAGCTGCTTGATGAAGATTCATTTGCCAATCTCAGCTCACAAAAGGAGTAATTAACATGAAGACATTACAGGCTGATGATTGGAATTGTTATAATGCAGGACTGCAGATAAATAGCAAGGCACCTGTGTATCTGTAACAATGAAAAGCTCTCTCCAAAGTTCTAATTAACCAGCATAATTGTAAGAAATTAGGTAAAAAAGCACTGAACTGCATCAGCTGTGGGTCTGTTCTGCACACAGTCAGAAAAATGAATTCATGTCTCCAAGTGCAGCACTGTCAAAGCCATGGTGGTTTGGGGACAGAAGGAAAGAACTGTGACATTTATCTGGATATTTTATTAGGAAAGATTGAACGAGTCTTTGGCACATGATCCCTTCACCAGATCTGACAAAAGTAGAAACAAACTCCAGGCTAAATACAGGTTGGAGATGACAGCTCTGAATTAACCTAATTATGTGACTCAATTAGGAAAATTTAGGGGAAGGATGGGCAGCAT
Organism: Malurus cyaneus samueli; assembly: GCA_009741485.1. Lineage (NCBI taxonomy): Eukaryota > Metazoa > Chordata > Aves > Passeriformes > Maluridae > Malurus > Malurus cyaneus. The sequence continues at coordinate 17,954,399 of CM019238.1, read as the reverse complement.
TGGTGGAGGGAAGAAGGGTGTTGAGGGGGGGGGGAAAATAAAAGGTTGGCAGCTGTGGGTAAGGAGGTGGGACATGAGGAAAAGGCTGCACAGGGAGTCACAGTGGAAAGAACAGATCAAAGCACAAATGCACCAAAGGCATTTCCAGCTCCAGGAGCCACAGCTCTCTGATCAGCCAGGGAAAGAGATGGGATTTGATCAGCCTCCCCACCACCATGGCCTCTCCATGGGAGAACCAAAGGCAGACGTGTGAAAATCCCTGAGAAATTCCAGAGGGAATCCTGGCATCAGCTGGGCTGTGCAAATCCCGCTGGAAGCTGCAGATCCTCCTGCAAAGCCAGCTCACACTGCCCTGGGACCAGTGACGGGTGGGACATTGCTCCCCAGGGCACCCGTGCCCTCTCCTTTCTCTGCCCGTGCAGTCTGTAAGAGCTGCTTACCCCCAGCCCTTCTGATCACATTTTGGGAGTGTTTGAGGGCCCAGAGGCAGCACAGGCTGGGGGGATGAACCCACTGGTGCCCTCATGTCGTGGTGTCCCTGAGGAGCAGCAGGGCTGATGTGATGTGATGTGATGTGATGTGATGATGTGATGTGATGTGATGTGCTCCTGGAAAACTTGGTCCTTACTGAAGGGGCTTTGCTGGAGTGGACATTTCACACTGCTGCAGTGAGGGCAGGAGTACCTGAGTCCCTCTGTTCTCCTGGCACCTTTGGGGGCACACAGAACACTGCAGAGCGCTCAGGCAATGCCAACTGTTCTGCTCTCCTTTCCTCTCCTCTCACATGTGAGCTGTGTGTAAGTCAGAGCAGGGCTGAGGCTCGGGCACAGCAGAGAGCTGCAGAGCTGCACAGAGCTGAGCCCTGCAGATGTGCCAGCCCATCCCAGATGGGGCACAAACACCCAGGGAGCCCTGCAGATGTGCCAGCCCATCACTGATGGGGACACAAATGCAGATGCCTCCCCTCCCCTGCTCAGCCAGCTCCTCCTGGAAAAAGCCCTTTAACCAGGATTAAGGATGGACCACAGGAGATCAGTGCTGGAGCCTCTGGCCTCACACACTGCCCACACCTGGCAGGATCAGCTCAAACTGGACCAGGCTGTGGCCACAGAGAACCATTCACTGTCACCCACTGTTGTCCTGACAGCTCCCAAAGCCCTGGGGATTAAAATGGTGAATAAAATTACCCAGCACACACAACACCCACAGCCATGGATCTGGGAAGTGCCCTGAACACCACATCCATACCCTAATTTTATCCTCACCCCCATCTCCCATAAATACCCAGTACCCTAAAACTGGGTCACTGCTGCCTGGAGGGTAGCAGGGGAAAATTCATAAATATTGATGCAGGAAAAAGAAATAAACCTTTATTGGAGGAGTGGGTTCTGCTTTACCATGCCCCAGGAGCCTCAGAGCCATCAGCATTTTGTGGTGCCAAACCACAGTTGAAAGGCTGAATTTGATGCCAGCTCACCAGCCCTGTCAAGGCTTCCCATCTTCCATTTCAGCCATTAATATCACGAGAAATCAAGAGCCTTCTTTGGCCTCATCACCATTCTGAAAGGACTTGTACTCCTCCAAAAGCTGCCTGTCCTGATGGGGCTGTGAGAGAAGATGCTCTCCACGTGCCAGGAGAGCCCAAACTCTTCCACCTCTAAACTCCAAAGCCCAGTAATCAATAGGTTGATAATGACCCCTCAATCTGGCAATCTGGCAATCAATAATGTCCCCCCACACTGGCAATTTTCTCCATTTCCAAACCAGAATATTGTTTCCACAAGAAACCAAACACCACCACTGCCTCAGCATGGCAGGGCGAGCACCACAGAGAAACATCCACCTCTCCTGAGAGTCTGTGAGCTTTGTAAAACCAGACACATTAATAAATTGACCAAGGATGAAGAGGAACTAAAATATCTTGCTTTCTTTCTGAAGCCACTGGCAAAAATCAAACCAATTAAAATCATGATCTGAGTCAGTTTTAGCTGATTGTTGGCACCCCGGGCAAAATGCTGCCAGAGCAGAGCTGCAGTTGGTTTCCAATTTAGCTGTCAGTGTGACAAGGGAAGGGGCTCGAGGGATGAAGGAAGGCATTAATAATAACAGAAACAAAGATGAGAGCTTGGTCCATACCATGGGTGTGGGATTTGCATCAACTTCCCAAGCCTGTGTGACAGCAAGAGTAAAACCAGCAAAACTTAAAGGGCAGCAAAAAGAAAAACCCCAAAATGGTGCACAGAGACACATAGTCAATAAAGAATGTATTTACAAATCGGTTTAAACCAATCATTCTCAGGGAAAATGTTTTCAATGAGCAGGTGACCAAAGCACCTTGCACAGAGCGCTGTGGATGTTCCATGGACAGCAAATCCTCTCCCCTGAGCAAGCAGAGAGGGAAAGCTGGGATCAACAGCAAACCCAACAGAAACACCAAACCCAACAGAAACATCCCCCTGGGTTGGTAATGGGCCCACCAAACCATGGGGTGAGCCCAGCAAACCATGGGGTGAGCCCAGCAAGGACAGCCAGGGTGTCTGCATGACAGAATCACCTCAGCTGCCTTCCAAGAGGAGGGGAAAATGCAATAACACACAAATAATGGATACAAATAACACAAAAAATGCCTTGGTACTGATGGTGACGGTGCCCATGAAGCACCACCACAGGACAGAAGCTAAAAATAAGATTGAGCAGCGCTGCTTTTCATGGGTCTGCCTCTGTGCCTGAAAGGGAAGAGCTGGCAGTGAGCAGTACCTGCGCTCACTCTGGATTCAGGATCACAAACAACTCATCAATTCCCAATAGTTCACACACAGCTTGAGCCAAGGTGTAATTTTTCTGAGGAGGAAAAACAAGAGCAAGGAACTATTCCAGCTCTAAAAATAGCAGGGAGTGATGAGCTGAAATGTTGGGTCCCTGCAGCTGCTGATCCTCCTGCACTGCTCATGCTCTCTGCTCACACAGCCCCAGCTCCACACCCCAATCGTCCATTTGGGGACAGGGAGGACCTTTCTGTGCAGGAAAACCTGGCAAGGTGCTCATCCCCTTTTAGCTGTGCCCTCCAGGGCTTCAGGCTGATCTAAAGCAGGCGCTTACGGTTTATGAGGCACTAAAAGATTTCCGTGTTTGCCATCCCAACTTTTGGACAGCACCCACAGAGGCAGAGAAACCAAAAGGGACCAGAGGTAGCCAAGGTGCAGGGAACAATTAGTGAACCTTGACAGCTACTGCAAGAGCTGGACAGCTGAGAGTCCTTGCACTTTGAGATTCCCATCCTTAACCTCTCTTCCAGATGAAGTGAAAAAATCCAGACTTGAGGTCTTTGCCGTGGGGCAGGCTGAAAAAAAACAAACCCAGGTAAATGCAAGGAGGAGTGTTTAACTCCACAGCACCCAGAGAAAAAAAGCCTGCTGCTACAGAATGGGAATTCAGCCACCACCACCCCACAGCAGAGAAACCTCAGCAAGTTTCAGTTTTCTACTTTAAAATCCATCCCACGCCTTCCTCACGTCTGCACGTCCTGATCAATTAGCTGACGTCAAAGCCTTGTTCCACACACAAAAGTTTTAATTGATTTGCTCAAGTCAGCGAGGAAGGGATGAATTACATCTTGGAAAATAAAGCAGGGCAGCCTGGGGCAGCCTGCCTCACTGCTGGGAGATTAAAAAGCTCAGAGCCAGAGGCAGATGTGGTTTCTGCCCATGGTTTGATCACCAGCTCTGAACTTTGGGTGATCTGAACTGTGTGAGCGGGGTCTGATCACCAACCAACCCCCCTGATCCCCCACAGCACAGCCAGGGCATTCATTATACAAGGACAGAAAGAATTGGTTTGTCTGGCACTAAACTTACACTGATCACAACAGTATTAGCCAGAATTGATAAAGCACCAGCCATTCTCTCCACCCAGTAAAACACAGACATCACATTGCAGATCTGAATACTGAATGGAAAAGGCACATAAAAACATTTCCATGCTTTGTGCTGGTATTTTCACTGGGTCAAAAATTGATGCCACCACCTTTTAAAGACTCCTCGTTCACACCATATTTACCAAGGCATTAATGATCCTTCAAAACCTCTGAGTCAATAATCCTTGCACTTGTGAATAAAGGTAAAACATAAGTAAGAAACAGATAAAGACGAAGATAATGCAAGAGACTGAATAATATCGTGTAGTTCCCAAAGCCAAATTTTGAAGAACAATCAATCATAATAGAGCAGAACTGGAGAGGCACAGCTGCCTTCAGAAACATCCAGCACAGGACAGGGTGAAACTTCAACCAACACTCAGTTAACAGCACCTTCCAGGCAATCTCAGAGGGTGCAAACTCAACACAGGATTCTGCTCCCTTTTATTCACCAGTAGAGTTTTCTGCTGCTGCAAGATCAGATTTCAGAAACCAAACCTGTTTCTCTCACATAGTTCAGTCTCTATTAAACCTGGCATGGCAATTCCTTGTACACACACAAATCCCACACTGCAGAACCAAACCTCAAAGTTATGGTTTATTCTAGCAATCCTTAGGCTTATTTTAAAACAGAACATTGATTCAACACAACCCCACACACACTTTATATAAAGAAAAAAAAATGAAAAAAAGAGAGCAAACATTTAAAATATTCATCACATAGTGGTCAGCACTATGAAATGCAAAGCATATCACACTTGCACTGAGGATATTATTCAGCGAGGCTGATGCTGAGCAGCACAAATCATGTTCCAATCTAACCTGACAAGACAGGACTGGCTCAGGTTCTGTTCCTCCTAAGGTGTCACCCAAATAAACACCCATGAGCTATCAAAGGCTCTCACCAGCAATTATTCAAACATGTCCCTTGCACAGGGATAGTTTAAAATGCTTAAAGCAGCAATAAGAACAGTAATTAGAGAGCTGACTGAGGAGGCAAAAGCATTTTAAGAAAATACATCTAAAAGAACAGGGCTTCAGACAGAGTGTAGGAACTGCTGAATTAACAGAGATGATCTTCACAAGTGGAGAGAGCAGAGAGTTCATTATCTCCTGTTGGGGACAGAGGGGCTGCCCTGGCAAAGCTCAGTCAATGAGAGGATCAAAGTGGGCTGTGTTTTCTTGATTTCTTTTATAAACCTTTTGTCACCCACTCAGATTCCTCATGCACACTCAATTGCTCCTTGTGAAATACATTTAACTGAGAACTGTTGATAGTGGGGGCACAGAATGACAAAAATACACAGCATTCACTGACAGGGGCCCAAACCAGAGAATTAACAGGTTTGGGGGAAATTTAAATGAAACTCCTCCCCCTGATCACTCCCTGCCTCAACTTACCCCACCTCCCAAACCCACCCTCTGCACTGAGAAAACACATACCCAGGCTATTCCTACACTGCCAGAAACACTGATAAATTACACCCATATAATTTCTCTTCCATCACATTTTTCAGCTTCCTTGTGCTCTCTAGAGACTTTTCAAAGCGAATTTTCCATCGTTGAAAGTTTCACAGAATTTGCTCTCTCTTGCCACTGCACCACATTTTCTCCCCCTTCCATCCTCAGCCTGGCCCCTCTTATTCATTCCACAGAGCAATGGGAAGTTCATCCTTCACCATCAAATGTGGAGTGAAATAAATCCCAGACCCTTCCAGCCCAAAAGGCACAGCCCACCCTGCCTTGCTGCAGAGCTGCCACCCTCCACACCACTGACTCAAACTCCTTTCTATTTAGCTGTGATATATTTCAAAGTCTCTTCCTAACAATGTTCAGAAGTGCCTAGCTAATTTTTCTGATCATTCTCAGAAGTCTTGCAGAAACATCTCAGTTCTGACGGGAGGCCTTTTCAGAGCAAAGGTGGAACAAGGACAGAGATGGTAAACCTGACAGGTCTTTTTCCTTAAAATAGTTCCAGTTCTTCCTGAGTAACGTCAAAGAAGTTTTGCTTATTTTCCAGTGGGGGAACAAAATCAAATTTTGAAACCCTGAAAGTTGCCATGAAAAGAATGGGTAATTTTCACAGCTCTTCACAATCCTGTTCTCCTCTACATTCATTAGTTGCTGCCAGTTAAACTAAGCATCCCTAAACAAGAACATCTACTGTTCTCAAATGAACTACCAGCAAAGGTACAAATTCCCTTTCTCCCATCTCCCATGCTGTTCTCTCCTTGTGCAGGAATTATTGGATCACTGCCCACAAAGCTTTCACTCCTCCCATCACCTGCTAACTGGAAACATGAAAACTCTGTTATTTATGCTAGCTTCTTACTCCCAACATCCTAAAAATCACATGCTAGAAATTCCTCCCAAAAGCACAGTTATACAAACAGAACTTGAAAACTGGGGTCTGCACTGATAATGGTAAAAGAAAAGAAGACAAAACAAGCAATATAAAACAAAGCAAACACCCCAACCCCTCTTCCAGTTAAAGAAACCAAATACTCTGCTTTGCAGTGGCCAAGTGACACAGCTCATAGGGTCAACAAACCAGGCACTGACCAAGCTCCAGCACCAACACAGACTTCTTCCTTCAGCAGCCTCCCTGGCCAGGAGGAATCCTGACCTTAGAGTGGATGTGAATCAGATTTCTGGGCTGCAGTGTGACCTTTCTCAGCTCCTGGGGCTGCCTGCAGTCAGATCCTGACTTTCTGCAGCCTTCCCTCTGGGTAACCAAGAAGAGATTTGCCATTTGATCCCTTTTGACTTACTTCACTTTTACCACCTTCTACTGAGTTCCTCCAAGAAAAATTAAACCCCAATATCCTTTCCTCAGAAAGCAAACACGGGGCAGAGGGGAAGAAGAGAAGAGCAGCAAATGAAAGTCATTCCAGTTCTCCTTGCCCAATCACTTGGAAGCAGCCAGCTATTTCTGGCAGTCTCTGAACGTTCACTCATGGTATGTGAGATGAGCAGCACATGACAAACCTGCACTGATTGTGCCCAGCCCTGCAGGGAGCATTCCCTGGCACATAAAATAAAAAATAAATAAAACTGCAACGGCCACAGCCTGGACAGCGAGGAGCACCTGAACCACACCACGGCCTCCAAAATTACCAGGAGATACACCTGTAATTCACACCAACACTGCAACCCCCCAAAATCCATCCACATGGTTCTTTCACCAGGAAAGGCTTTCACAGATCAATGGTTGCAGTGACACTCGGGTCCATCACTTATTCTCCTGCAGCACCGAGAGAAACAAAGCAGTTTGGAGCACTGGGAATAATCACAATTAAAACATTTATCACTTTCGAGGCAGTCCCGTAGCACAACTTGGGCAAATTGTGATATAAGAACAACATAAGAATTTCCAGTGTCTACTGAACATAAAAAAGAGCTGCACAGAACTCCACAGCAGATGTAAAATCCAAAGGAAAAATGTTTCAGTGTAAGCAATTTGACAGCACATCACAACGTGAGGGAGTAAATCCAGCCTAAGCTACTTGAACACTGCAGCCAGTTCCAGTGAACTGCTTAGGGGACAAAAGGGGAAAAAAGGGTACCTATCATCTTCTTGGGAACTGCTGAAAATGCTGAAAAAAACAAATCAGAAGGAATGTTTGTCCATTTGTGGGTGTGTACATGAGTCCAGAGCTGTGCTGGGATCACCCCGAGCTCCCTTCTGCTGCCTCTCCCCTGCCCCTCTGTCACCTTTCCTCTCCAGCTCTTTCACACTTTCTTTCTGTTGTATCTTTCTGTTTTATGCAAGAAAAAAATGTCCTGCACTTTTCCCCTTCACTTAATGAAAATCAGAAATTTCTAAAATTTGAGCAAAACGTCACCTCCAACAGAAGAGAACAGCTCTGAGAAAGGCTGACTCCCCTTTCTGGGGATGCTCAAAGCTGTGTGGACAGTGCTGAGTGATCTCAGGAGGCTCTGCTGGAGCAGGGGGCTCCAGTGTGGACCAATCTGTGATTCCATGCACAAAATGAACAGAAAAATCAAACAATTTAGTGACTGCTAATTCCCACTGGATTGGCTATGGTGGGGCAGGAGAAAGGAGCCCAGAACTCCTAACATTCTCTAATTAAACTCGGTGCTAAAACCTGAGTGGAGCTGCTGGAAGCGCAGAGCTGACGGTCACCATCTGTCCTGTGCTGAGGGACTGCAGTCCCTGGGGGGATCACAGTACGTGGGGACGGTCACCTGTGGCCAGGAGAGAGGGGAAGTGTCCCATTCCTTCCAGGGAGAAGGACAAATCACCCGTTCCCTTTGTCACCAGAGGCTGAGCCACCCACCCTCCTGTCACCTCAATGAGCTGTGTGCCACTGCCAAGGGCCACCTCAGGGGGTGACACCCTCTGTGAGGTGACAATGGGGCTGCCCCTGAGGGTTCCAGATGTTCCAGATGGTTCCAGCAGATTCCACAAGGGCCTCCCCAAACCTGGCAGCACCACTGGGGGCACCTGGGTGTGTTTCAGGGATAGAACAGGGACATTTGGACAATCAGATGGGCACTGCCACTGCTGCTGTGAACCCCGCCCTGCGTGGCAGCCTCAGCCAGGGACAGGGACAGGGA
>CM019238.1:17905142-17945899 GCA_009741485.1 Malurus cyaneus samueli | reverse complement strand
GATGGCAGAATGCACACAGTGTACAGCACGGGTACAAGTTTATAGATTTCAGGAATTAGCAAATCTATCCAGGATTCCCCAATAAGATACAAGTTTTATGGGTTTCAGGAATTAGCAAATCTATCCAGGATTCCCCAATAAGAAACTTCCCAAATGCAGTGATGTCCCCCTATTCTAATGAATCCTGGATGAGGGCAGAGCTCAGTTTACACAAGATGTTCTGGACAGAGGCTTCAGCCAAGGCTGAGCTCGGGTTTAAGATAGCCCAGGGCACACTGAGCCCTTGCTCAGGATGTTTGGTCTGTGCCCAGCAGAACTCCTGAACTGAGCTGGAATATCAGGGGACAGGAATTACAAACATGTGGGATAAGGGGTGCAGGGGATGCACAGAGGGTACAGAAAGGGGAAAAAGGAAAAGCAAAAATCATCAGGAATCTCTTCCCTCTCCTCTCCTCTCCCTCCTTCCCAAATAAATCCTGGAATTCACAGCTTTTTGTGCCTTTCCCTGCTGCTCCCTGCACATTCACCTCCACTTGGTGGTAGCATTTTCTCTGTCTTCCCTCCTCTTTTGCAGCATTTTTGAGCAGCTGTGGATGTCAGGAAGGAGCTCCTTCCCTACGGAATGTGTGATTGAAGGAGCTTTGAGGGTGTGCTCCTCCGTGAGGAGGTGAAGTCTGAGACTGATCCTGCCCAGGCTGGGCCTGCTCGTGCTCAAAGCACTTCCTTCAGATGGGAAAAGAAGGGAAAAACCCAAAACCTTCTGGAAAAACCCCAGAACCTTCTGGAAAAACCCCAAACCTTGGGAATGCTGCCCGTGAGCAGCTCTGCTCGTCCTCGGGTGGGTTTGGAGCCCTGCATGGACCCCACTGTGGAGCTGATGAAGGGTCAGAGCTGGGTTAGGGGAGAGCAGACTGGGGCAGGGACAGGGGGAGAGGAGCCAGGACAGGGACAGGGACAGGGACAGGGATGGGACAGGGACAGGACAGGGATGGGACAGGGACAGGGACAGGACAGGGACACAGAAACCCACCAGGGCAGCTCAGCACACGGATCCCCTGGGCTGCCATCCTGGAGGGGGGGACAAAGATGAAGCTGTCACCTTACCCAAGTGACACCCAAAGCAAGCACCCGTGGGACACTCAGGTCACACGAGGATTTCATGGTGCACACCTCTGCTCTGATCCCATTCACACAAATGAAATTCATCCTAAATTGGGTGGGAACTAAAAGCACACGTATCAAATACATCGAGCACTGCTTAAAGAATTTATTCTTAAAGCAACCAAGAGAGCCTGGTATCAATAATGTCAAACTGCTGAAAAGCATCGAGAGATTCCTCGGGCCACAGAGCAGTGATCCCTACAAATAAACCTTCACTCCAGCTGCAAGCACAGCCCTGTCAAAGGTAACCAACCACCACCAGGTCAGATTTAGTCAATCTTGAGCTGTGGACATGTAATGCAGCCCAGATCAATGGCAATTCGATCGCTATTTCAGGAATATCTCTTCTTCCCACTCCATTTCTGTGCTCTGCTCCCTCCCACCTCCCAGTGATGCTCTAATTATTCCAACAACGTAAGCAGTGTTCAATCCGTGCCAGCCCTTTCTTCCTTTAGCACTGACCTTGCCTTATACATCACTCTCACAAAACTAATTAAGAGAACAGTCTCACTTTACACTCTCTTCATGAAAAGAACTGAATTGTTACCTGCCTCAGGGTGCAATTCAAATTATTTTCGCCTTCATTTCACTCAGCAACACCACACAAATATTGAACAAGAGACCAGACCAGGCAATTCAAGAAAACCCTTTAGCCAAGATACCATACACAAAAATGAAATGATACATATATAAATAAAGGGATATAAATATATAACATCGTTGTTTTGGTTTGGTTTTTAATATGGCTTTTCATGTAAGCTTGACCAAGACATGTTTTGGGAAAAGTAGGGAATTTTGTTAGGTCAAATGGCACAGCTGAGGAAAGAAAAAGAGTCTGGGTACACAAGCCCTAAAGCCAAGCTCAGCTAAGAGGGACATGAGTGGCTAAGAAGCCTTCAGTCCCACAAGAGAGATCTGAAAGCAGGGAAGCTGTGACAGCATCAGCCATCAGCAGGGCAGCTCCTCTCCAATGTTCATAAACACCCAATCCTGTCTGGAAATGCTCTGCTGTAGGTCATGTAGGAGGTGAACCTGTCCTCTTAGAGTTACAAATGTTTTGTTTGTACTCAGGACACCTCTAGATTTACAGAGGATTCGATAAAAGCAGGGATTCACTGCTTGCAGGGAGGAGACTGAGGAGCAGGACTGGCCATGTCCTCATCCTCAGGAGGTGGTTGGTGTGATCTGGAACCACATCTTCCTGAACACACCATGGCAGGAACAGACAGAGAGGAACGGTAGAAAAAATGAACATTCATCTGACCCAGGGCTACACTGCAGCACAAACCCCCAAAGCTCAGGGGTAAGAGAAATACCGACAGGAAATCCCAGCAATGGCACCAGCACAGCCAGTGACAGGGACATCATGGGTGGCACACACACAGCAGAGATGCCAGAACCTCAACCACACAAATCCTTATTCCTCATTCACCTGTGGTGGCTGCTGCTCCTCCCTCTGCAATGCTCTGTGGGGCTCTCATCCTCCAGGCTGCATCTGCCCGGAGATTTCCCTTTGAAGCTGATATTTGACATCTGCCAAGGAGCAACTATTATTAAACTTTCCTCTAGAAGCAAAAAGAAAGATGACTGTGTTTTACAACACGAGCTCTTTGGCACACACAGCAACAAGAACCAACACTGTGACAAACTCCAGAGTGTGGAGCTTATCCCTGAAAACCCTGCCTTACTGAGGATTCTTCAGCACTGAAAATCATTCAAGAACACCAATGTGCTAGCATTCTGATCTCAAGACTGCTTCCACATTTTAGCTGCTGATGTTTAATGAACACAGTGTTGGGATTTAGAGGAAAGGATGTTTCTTTTATGAAGAGTTACTGCGGTTTGTGGTACCGAAAGCAGTGACGGATAATGAGTCATAACAGGAGGTAGTTACTGTAAATATTCCAGGCATGGGCACATTAACAACACCCACTAACCAGAGACAATGCCACAGCAGACACGGAGAACTGGTGTCAGAGGGAATTCTGAATGGATCAGGAGCTCAGCCAAGCGCTGGGTGTCTGTGGTACCCTACAGCGTTAATATCGGGATGGGTCAGTCCCAAATCCTGCCGGGGTCCCAAATCCTGCCGGGGCTCTCCAGGGTGATACAGCTATTCAAAGGGGAGTTAATATCGGGGATGGGTCAGTCCCAAATCCGGCCGGGGCTCTCCAGGTGATACAGCTATTCAAAGGGGATCAGAGATCTCCGGTGCGAAATGAACTAAACAAAAACACCGAGTTTGACACTCATTCTTTGGGGTCTGCGAAATGAACTAAACAAAAACACCGAGTGTGACACTCATTCTTTGGTGTCGTTAAGTGTTTAATACAAACACAAGTTCTGATGTGTGAGTCAATAGCACCAATTGACCACTAAAAGGTCCGATCTGCTGCTGGCAAACATCTGCCTGAAGAGACACTCAAGTTCATACCCCAAACGGCACCTGCTGATGCAGTTTTGGGGGAACTTTTGTCTGAAACACGAAAGAACTGGCACCCAAATTTCTGACAAAAAGGCAAAGAGATGCCCTGTCCCTGGCCAGAGCTGGCCAAGCAGCACTCGAGGCTGTCAGCACTGTGCTCCCTTCCCCCTTCTCACCCCGCTCTGCACTCGCTGCTAATTTTGATTCCGTGGACTCAGACCAAGACGTGGTCAGCTTACAGGCTGCTCCTCTTCAGTCCCTCAAGTAAGTTACTGTCTCATGATTCAGTACTATGGAAATATAACTGTTGAGATCAGCTTCTTTATTTTTGTCAGCTTTTCTCCAGACCTTTCAATCATAAGCTGCATTATACTACATTCCCATAAAGCCAAGAAAAGCAGTAATAGATACCTCAAAATTCTGACTTCTATTTTTCCTGCCAAGTGATTTCTCTAAGTGCTTTGTTTTCTGCTGTCACTGAATTAGAATAGTACCTGTACTTCCAAAGTCTTCACTGTTACTGTCACTATTTCAACACACTCTTCTCAGATTAGAAGCTTTCAGCATCAAAAATGCTCCTATTTTACTTTCTGGAGAAGAAAATATACTCTGCATTTCTCACAGTTAATGGTTGAGGTTCTCAGACTTTAGGACAAAGCTATCAAAGTTCCCTGTGGTGACAGCATGGTGACAGGAAGAGCCAATAGTTCATAATCTCCTTAGTAAAAGAAAAACAAATGCACATTAATCCATTCCTCAGATTTAGGTTCACACTCTGCTCCATCCTCCTCACAGGAGCCACACAAATTGCACAGCAGCTTCAGGAAAGGATCTGAGAGTTCAAAAAGAATAGCATCCTGTGTCTAACACTGAGAGTTCAAAAAGAATGGGGCTGTGAAATCAATCCCATCCTCTCACAGGTAAACACTCACAGCTAATGCAGGATCTTGCAGAATGTAAAGGTGCACATCCCTGACTTGGTTCTGTTCATCCATGAGCTTTATTTAGGTTGGGATAGGTAATTCTCAAACATCCACTGCCACTTTTAAACACAACCAGACACAGAGCGAAAGAGTGCGGTCTCCAGGCAGGACTTACAAGTGGGACCAACAGACTCTAAAGCAGGCAGCTACTTTACTTTTTGGCTCCAGAAAATAAGTGGAAAAAACCCAACTATGTTTATTAAAAATAGGTTTTGATACTTCCATAACACCTGCAGAAATCCACTGACACCACCACGGACTTTACAAAAGGATGATTTAACTGCAAATAGCCACTGCAAGGCAGTAAGTATGTGCTCTGCATTGTGCTTACTCCCACCAAAATCCATGGCCTTTCAAGGTTCTGGATAAATCAGGTTTTTTCTGCAAAGACTCACCCCAAAAGCCAATTGAACAAAGTATCTTTCAACAACTCACACAGAGCAGCTCTCACATTTGGGCTGAATTCATCCCTCCCCAAGTTCTGGAGAAAACTTCAGCAAAGTCTCCTCTCATGCACAGCCCTGGAACGCCGAGGGAAGCTTCAGGAGGAAGAAAAGCTGACACTGCTCTCACTGAGAAGAACTCCACATTTATGATGCAAATATAACCCTGGGACACCTGCACTTACAGCAGGTATTAAACTACATCATCTTATCCTACAGTGTGGAGTACATGATCATATCAGCACAATAAGCTACTCTTACATAAAACATGAGTACCCTGTTCTCTCAAAGAGGGGTTAACTGACTCAAAACCATCCAGCTTTCTCTCAGGACCCCAGTGCCACAGCACAACTGCAGAAAAATGCAGGAAATGGTACGACATCCTTCCCAGGAAAATTGCTGTTTTATTGTATTTAAAAAAACCAAACAAAACAAAACAACCAAAATCTAACTAAAAAACCCACCCATCACTGCCTGAATTTCCTATGGCTAGAACCAAATTAAACATGCTCATTTAGGAGTATTAACACTTGCTGTCACCAAAAGAAAATCCAGGTGGTTCAGAGGAATCAACATTTCTATTTTTGTCTAACAGCTCAGGAGGCTGAAGAAGGCCATGTAGACTGTACATGAATAGTAAATATTAACTCCTCATCAGCATCCCGGAGCCTTTTTCAAAGCGTATTTCACAGGTGTTAACCATGACTCACTTGCCTACAGCAGCACCAAAGCACCTCACACATGTCCCGGCTCCTCCTGCTGTATCTAAAACTGCCTCTCCACTCGGTGATAACACAAAGTTTTTCTGTGAGCTCGAAGAGCGTGGCAGCGTCTCCTGGAAGCGGAGCATCAGCACCGACTGCTTTTCTCGGGAGTCTCAGAATACACACACCTTCTGGTGGCCTGTCACCGCTGACATCAAAGCCTCGCACGTCTCAGGCATCCCTGACTCACCGAGAGCACACACAAATGCCTTTGTGCCGCTGCTTTCAAACACACGGATGTGCCAAAGCTGTACCAAGGCAATTTCAGAATTTCAAACATGACCTAATCATTAAAACTTGGCATCATAGCACTGAACAGAATATATAAGCTTGATTTTAAAAAGCAAGCTTTCAGGGAAGCACAGCACAAGTATGGGAAATTCTTTTTTTTTACAGTTCTAACACAGTTCTAAATCATGCAAAATAATTCCTCAGAAAGGCGGGAATCTTTTGTTCTGCACTGCTTAATAAATTATTTAAAGTGTGATTTAGTGAATAAGGCCACCATAAAAGAAAAAAACAACTCAACTTAAAAAAAAATGTAAAGCAAAAAAAAAAAATTCTAGAAAAATATAAGATTTTGCCATGCATCTGAAGTAGTGAATTGAATTGTGTTATTGTGAAAAAAAAAAAAAAAAAAAAGTGATGCAAACACTAAGGTTTTGGATATAAGACAGAAAGAACATAGTAAGAACAGGAAAGACAGAGTTGGGTGGGAAAAACTCACATAAAAAAATAGCTGTCCAAACTGTTAAACTTTCAAAATCATGAAACCATAATCCTTTTTATCAAGACTAGAAAGGCTGAATTGTTTTGATTTGGCCTCTCAGGCTACTCAAAAAGTAAATGACAGGGAAGTGTCCCATTCCATTTTATCAAAGGAGTAAATCAGGAGTAGTTTTTCCTCCAAGGGGAGGCCCGGCCCGTAGCCCCCCGAGTCCCCCCAGTGCCGGCCGCCTCCCAGCCGGAATTTCGAGACGAGACACGGGTTTATGGACATTGGGTTTGTGGAGAACACACAGGATCACTGCTCCGGAGAGACCCGAGCGCAGCCCCGACAGCCCGCGGGATGGGAGGGGAGAATGGAGGATGGGATTGGTGGATGGGGATGGATGGGAGGAGGGATGGGATGGGATGGGATGGGAGGGATGGGAATGGGATGGGATGGGATGGGATATGGATGGATGGGATGGGATGGGATGGGGATGGGATGAATGTGGATGGGAATGGGGATGGATGGATGGGGATGGGAGGATGGGATGGGATGGGATGGGTGGATGGGAATGGGATGGGATGGGATGGATGGGATGGGATGGGAAGGGAATTGGGATGGATGGGATGGGATGAATGGGATATGGATGGGGATGGGATGGGGAGGGATGCGGATGGGATGGGGATCGGGAATGGGATGGGATGGGATGGGGATGGGATGGGGATGGGGATGGGAGGGGATGGGAGGAGTGGGATGGGAGGGGATGGTGGGAGATGGGACGGAGTGGGATGGGGTGAGGACAGGGACGGGAGGATGGGACCGGGATGGGGGATGGGATGGGGATGGGATGGGATGGGGATATGAGGGATGGGATGGGATGAGGATGGCGTGCGGGACCCGTAACCGTGCGTGTCCCGAACGGCCCGGGCACGCGCCCCGCAGGGACCCCGGAACCTGACAGGACCCCCCTCCCGACAGGGACCCCTCTCCCGCCGCAAGCCCCGCTCTGCCCCAGGCACGGGCAGCCCGCCGCGCACGGCTCCAATGCGCGGTCCCGGCCGAACCGGGCAGGGAAGCCCCCGTGCCAGCCCGGCTGGGTCAGCCCCGGCCCGGCGATGCCGCCTCGGTGTCTCCATGGCGATGTCTCCGCTGCCGGGCCGGGCCGGGCGCCGCAGGCCGAGCCACCCGAAAGCGGGAGAGCCGCCCCCTCCCCGGCGGGCACGGGGGGCACCGAGTGTGGCCGTGCCGCATTGAGCGGCCCCGCAGCCGCCGTGCCCGTGCCGGTGCCGTGCCGGGCCGGTGCAGCGCCCCGCTCTCCGGGCACACCGGCACACCGGGCACACCGGGCACACCGGGCACACGCGCACCCCGGCACCGCCCCCGCCTCCCCAGCCCGGTGCCCCGCAGCGTGCCCCCTCCGGCCGTGAGCTCGGGCATCCGCGCCCGGGCCGGGCATCCAGCCGGTTCTCGGGCGGCTGCGCCTGCCTTACCCTTGGAAGCATCTTTCTCTTCTTTGGCTTGATCACCTTCCCGCTCATAGACCCAGCTTGGGTGGGAAAATCCCGGGAGCGTCGCGATTCCGGCTGGACCCAAAGAAACCTCGGGCGGGGGGCAGCGTGCGTGCGTGTGGGGGATCCTCCACGCCGAAAAGGCAGAAATAACACCAAGAGAAGGGGAGGAGGGGGGCAATGAGGAGCCGGCGAGCTGCCCGCTCCCCGCGCGGAGCCTCGAGCCCGGCGGCGCCGCCGCGGTGCCTGCGGGAGCGGAGCGGGAGCGGGGCTCCGCAGCCGCAGCACCGAGCCCCTGCGCCGCTCGCCGGCCGGAGACAAAAGCCGATATTCCCTGTGTCTGCCCGGCCCCGCCCCCTCCTTCCCCCGCCTCCCCGGCTCTGCCTCCCCTCCCCAGGGCCAGGGAAGCGCAGCTGGTCCTGGAAGTGCCACCGACCGGGGGGAGGGGTACCGTGAGTTCGGGGGGGATGTTGCTTGGGTGTGTTGGGTTTGGGTTTTTCTCTTTTCGCATCCTCCCCTAATAATAATGGGATGGAGCAGCAGAGCTGCAGCCGCGGATAGGAGGAGGAGGAGGAGGACGCGAGTCCCGTCACTGCAGAAGAGGCGGCAGGTTTACGCTGGCGGCAGCGAGGAGGGCTGGGGGGGCACAGCTCCAGCCCCCCGACCCCGCATCCCCCTCCCCACACCCATTAAACGGGGCGGCAGCGGGGGTGGGACACACGCATCCCGCCGCTCCGGACACAGAACGGTGCCCTATGGCCGGAGCTGGACTGTCCCCCGGTTTGGGGAGCCGCTCCCACCCTCCCACGCTAAAAGGGGGGTCTGACAGCGGGGCCGTGACCCCGGCACCGCCTCTCCCGAGCCGCAGCTGTTGCTGCCCGGCGAAGGGCCGGCCAGGGACACGGGGACAGAGGGGACACACGGGGGCAGAGGGGGCACCAGGTTCCCGTTAACGGGGGCACAGGGGGCACCGGGGGACAGAGGGGACACACGGGGGGCAGAGGGGGCACCGGGTTCCGTTAACGGGGGCACGGGGGCACAGGGGACAGAGGGACACCGGGTTCCCGTGAACGGGGGACACAGGGGCACAGGGGGACACCGCGTTCCATTCCCAGGGAACACGCAGAGCCTTTGCCGACTGCCCCCCAGCCCTGCTGCTCTGGCCCGGGCAGTGGGACGGCGCTCACCCCCTCCCTCCCCCTCCATGGCACCTCGGGGGTCAGGAGGAGCCCCCAAGAGCAGCCGCAGCTCCCTCACCTGGGCTATAAGCGGCGTGTCCCGCCCCCCTCCTTCCCTCGCCCCGCTCGCCTCGCTGGGGGCAAAGCTTCCAACGCCGGGGCCGTGGTGGGGAGGGAGAAACCGGAGCCCCTTGGAGCCTGGCCCCGCTCGGCAGCGCCCAAAATAAAATTGTCGGGAAGGGCGAGGCGGGGAGTGCCCGGGGAGCCCCTGGCTGTCCCCTGCCCACACCCCAGGGCCCGCAGGGAGCGGCACACAGCGGGTTTATCCGGGACCGAGAGGGGCAGAGGAGGGCTGGGCACCCCGGGGAAGGCAGGCAGGGTGCTCCGAGCGCTTCTCCATCACCCAGGGCAGCACAGCCCCCGAGGGGTGCGGGGCTCCCCGGACGGGCGCAGCCCGAGCCCCAGGGGCCGCTATTTTTAGTGGGGCCGAATTCCTGCCCCTTCACCCTGCCCGGGACAGCTGGAGGCAGATCGGCTTTCGGCGGGGCCCCTCCTGCTCCTGCTCCTGCTCCTGCTCCTGCTCCTGCTCCTGCTCCTGCTCCAGCCCCGGGCACCGCGCTGCCAGGAGGCACAACAACCTCGGAGTAAATGGGTGATGAAATACAGCGTGGTACAAAATCTCATTGCCACTGCACACAAGGGGCTGGAGAACAGGGCATTCAGGGATGGTAGGGCTGGTGAAGCTAAGAATCAAGATCGCCCTGACAGGGTTTGCTTTGCTCTGCAGAGGCGCAGGATTGGTGGGGAAGGGGTGAAGTCACCATCCCTGAGGGGTGGAAAACCTGAGAGCTGTGGCACTTTGGGACATGGTTTAGAGCATTAGATTTTATGATCTTGGAGGCCTTTCCCAATCCAAATGATTGTAGGGCTCACTAAGCCCTCTGATGACAGTGGACATAGAGTGTTCTCCTTGTAAGTCTGTTTAACCTGAGCCTTTTGTGTGGTTTGTTTTTTAACACATCAGACACTTCCCACCAGGCTCCAAAACTTGGTCTTTTTCTTGTCCGCTTCTCTCCGGTCACACAGGGACCACTGAATTCAGAGAGCTGGAGTGGAATGGGGAAGGAGGAATTCTGTGGTTCGAACCCCAGCAAGGAGATTTCATCTGTCCAACACAACTTAGACCTGATTTTCAAAGGCATTTGCAGTGTCTCTGCTGAGAGTCACCCACAATTTACACTTCTGCTCTGAGGTCTTTCCAGCACCAAATGTGGCTGATTAACGCTGTGGTTAGTGCTGACAATGGCCTTGCCTTACCTGAGCCATTCTCATCTTTGCCAGAAGAGCTGTTAGATTTTGCAGGAATAATTATTGCATTGACCAAATGAGGTCCATGCACTGGAAGGAGGCAGCAGCTCGACAGGTTGTGGAAGAATTGGACCAACTGCTGTTTTAAAATGAGTTCGTTTCCCCCTTACTAGTTTTCAGGGTTTAGAATTGTCAGTTAAAGTAGTAGTAAAACATCGTGTTATGTATGCAAAATATAAGGGGATTTGCATGTGGCTTATTGCAATCCAGGAGCAGTTTGCACAGCCTTTAATTTTAAAGCTGCCTTGAAGGTTTAAGTATTCCTATGGGGATGGTATTTGTGGTCAGGATGCTGACTTACCTCTTCAGATTCCCTCACCAGTTCCTCACTTTGGAGTGAGCATCTCTGGATTTGAGGAAAATCACTTCAGGTCTGGCTTTGCAACAAAATTTCTTTAATTAAACTCGCAAATATTTAAGCATGAATCTGAGCCCTGGTATCTTGGTACAGCACTTCCCAACTATAGCAGGGAAAATCGTCACCTCTTTGCTGTGCAGCTGCAGCAGTGGGACCTGAGAAGCACTCGGATGCTGTGGTGACAGAGGTGACAGAAGTGACACCCAACGATCTGCACAGCACAGCCAGGCCAGGCAGAAACCTGCCTATCCATGGCCCTGACATGGATCCTGTGCCTTTCACTCTCAGCATTTCTGAGATTCTGAGCTTAAAGCAACTTCTGCAGCTCCAGATGAATCAGAGGAAGAAGATTTAGTGAAGTTTAGTAGAAAGAAATCTGATGTGTCCTGTGTAAATGTTGTTTAGGTGTTGCCTGTTCACCAGTGTACTTTTAAATTCAATACTGTCTGTGTTGGGGGAGCATGATTTAAAGTCAAATATCAGAAAATTGCTCTAATTACACACCTTTTGTACTTTTCTCAAGACTGTGACGGAGTCATTTAAACCGAGTGGCACCAAGCCAGGCAGGACAAATGTTTGGAGCATCATCTGTACCCTTTTATGGTTTCTGAGGGACAAACACGATTGCCCCAGGCACAGCCAGGTCTCCCAGGCTCTAAGTGTGAAGTGAAACCTGAGGCTTTTGCAGCACAGACACACACAGGGATCACATTTGGGTTCTCCCAGCTAGGGGGGCATTCTGGAAACAGGCACAGAGAGCTGACGGGCTGCACGGAGCTGTGTCTGTGCTGAGGGACTGATTCCCCCAGAAACATCTCCCAGAAGGTTCTGCCTTGGCACAGGCTTGGCTAAGTCAAGTATCACTTACCATCTGAAACTGTAAACTCTAAGTGCTTTTATACAACAAAACTCGTGCTGTTTAATGAGCAGTAGCTGTGTGGTCTGTCTGTAAAACACACACTCAAGTCATGAACATGCTTTTCCTACCCTTGTAAAATATCTCTGGAGATAAACATCCCCTGGAATTCTGGAACTCACACAGACACAGCAGTGACATTGCTCCTCAATGTATTTTATCCTTGGTTCTTCAGGTGATTCTCGAGTTGAAATTTTCTCTTTTCTTTAGGCTGGGGTTTGTAAAAGGTCCAAATCTTACTCTTATATAGCAGGAATCTTACATTATGCCCTTAGAGCTTTGTCATGATGGCTCTGGTATGTTCCCAGTTAAATGTGAAGTAAAATTCACCCTACATTAAGGCAGAGCAGGATTAGGCCTTCCACTTAAGATTCCAGACATGATGAAGTCCCATTAATACATGTACTTAATCCTCATTTCAATTTATATTTCAGTATTCATACTGGTATTACATCTTTGATATTGATGAAATAAGTAAGGCACACGTCTGGTTTTCCCCCTGTTTTGCAGTGGTGCCTATAAAATCAGTCCAAATAAATCCATGGCACATCTGCTCAGTGCCACTGGATCAGGTGGAACACCCAGGAAAATGTCTTTTCCTACCATGAAAATAATGAACCCCTCGGAGATTTACAGATGAGCTAAATCCTGAACTCAGGGCCAAAGCACAGCCTCAAGGAGGCACACCCCTGTCCTAATGGATATTTAATTTGGTCCCATCTTATTTTTACCATTCCTGTTCCTACGCACTCTTAAGCACTACACAGAAGATCTTTTTTGGGCACACAGCTTGCTGTGCACAATCTTTCTCCTTTTGATTGCCAAAACCCAACTGCTACACGCAAATAGAGTTCCAGCTAATGGATGGTACAGAGATTGCAGTTTAATTTCTCTGAGTAATTCAGTCTGAGGAGCAGAGACACCCTTAGAAGAGGCAAGTGGGAAGGGGTAATGATCACACATCCTGTGGAGTGCCAGCCCTGGCTGGGTGCCAGCCCCCACCAAAACTGCTCCATCAGTGCCCTGCTCAGCAGGACAGGGGAGAAAAAACATAATGAGAGGATTGTGGGGTGGGTAAGGGCAGGGAGAGATCACTCACCAATCACTGCCATAGGCAAGGCGGGCTCCATGTGGGGAACACCATTAATTTTATGTCTTGCAAATCGAATCAGAGCAGGACAATGAGATGTAAAAAACTAAATCTTGAAAACCTACAGAAGAAGATTTCTGTCAACTGAAACCAGGTGCCTTGATGTCAAAACAGATTTTTTTGTCCAGGGTCCCTTCTCCAAGGCTGGCGAAAGGTTTGTGACAGAAAACGTAAAGGTGAAAGGCCTGAGAGTGGTTCTGGTGCTATTCATGGCACAGGCAGAGGGTGAAGATTGTCCCATGGTCCTCACGAGCATAACAAGGAGCACAAATCACTGTCATTCACTGCTTTTTACTGTGGAAAGGAAGAGCAAGGCCCCCCTTCACACAGCCCGTTCTGTGTTACAGCTTTACCCTTGCAACTCCTTCTTGGTCAACTCTTAAAACTTGGACGGTTTTGAAGTCGAGCTGGAAGAGGAACTTTGATGTTTGACTGTGCTGAGCTGCAGAATGGCTCACTCCAGTGTTTGTGAGCTGAGAGAAAACAGGATTTGAGAGGCTGGGGAGGCAGAATGTGCATCATGCAAAATGTGAGCTGGGGATCCAGGGGCAGACACAGTCACAGAGTCCCTGTGCAATGGGAGATGTGACATTAGAAACCTCAGCCATGTCAGCAATGGGCAGGGAAAGGACTGCAGTGAACATTTCATGGCTGATCTGAGCCTTCCCTGATCTGAAACACTGCCAGACCCCACCTCCAGCACCACTAAAACTCTGCTTTCAGATCTGGCTCCCTGTTCCCCATTTCTGTTCTCCAAAATTATTTCTAAGTGTACATTTTAATTTCTGGTGACCCTGTGAGAGCTGCAGATAATGATTTATAGCGCAAGATCTGTCTTTCTGAGTCTCCAATGTGAGTGGTCCCTCAGCAGTGTTTCATTGCTATCACTTTGTTCCCATTTTGGTTTTTCCTTCAGGGAACACGCCAGTAGGGACGGGGCTGAAATCCTTCTGGATCAGGAGCAGAGACAAGTGCTGCTCTGTTTGTAAACACTTCAAGGCTAAAATTAGGAGGAGTCAGAAGGAGCACTGATGAGGGCCAAGCTCCCCCAGGCGTCCCCAGGAAGGGGTTGGGCTGAGGACAGTGAGCCTGGATGGAAATAGAGCTGATATCACCCTGCTCCAGCTGCCCCTGCTGGGTCCGGCCCTGAACTGCCTGTGTCCCTTTGTTGGGGTAACCATGGATGGTCTGACTGTGTCCCTTTATTGGGGTAACCATGGATGGTCTGACTGTGTCCCTTTATTGGGGTAACCATGGCTGTGTCCCTTTATTGGGGTAACCATGGATGGCCTGGCTGTGTCCCTTTATTGGGGCTGTGTCCCTTTATTGGGGTAACCATGGATGTGTCCCTTTATTGGGGTAACCATGGATGGCCTGCCCCCCTTTCCTAGGGTACCCCACCATAGATGGTCTGGCTGTGTCTCTTTTTTGGGGTACCCCACCATAGATAGTCCGGCTGTGTCTCTTTTTTGGGGTACACCACCATAGATGGTCTGGCTGTGTCCCTTTCCTGGGGTACCCCACCATGGATAGTCGAGCACAAGCTCAGCTGCAGGGACTCTCCAGGCCCTCAGACACCTTGCAGAGATGGAAGGGAAGCCTTGGTCAGCCGGGATGTTGTGCAGGGAGGAGGGGAAGGGTTTGGGGTCTGGTGGAGCATCACAGCATGAGTGGTTTCTAAGCAGATTTTACTGTGCAGTTTCAACCTTGAGGGGAAACTGAGGCACACTGGGTGCAGCAGAGAACAAGAACCAGGGTGGATTTGCCCCACTAACCCCTTCTTTCTGCAGTTACAGGCAGTGGGTTATAAAAGCAGCCTGGGCTGTGTCTGGAGGAGAGAACAGCTCCAGGGAAGCGATGCTGAGCTCAGTGTGCTCAATACAATCCCTGCTCCTCAGAAGGGCTGCAGGCAGATCCCAAACGATCTCAACAGGTCATGTCAACAGTTAAACTCTGCCTTGGCAGACCCTGCAGCAGCAACTTGGCTTCCCTGTTTTGCAAAGCCCATGAGTGCAAACACCTACACATCCAAGGGGTTTGTAAAGCACAATGTCGTTTCTGATCACCTATTGGCTCCACGAGACTGAAGGAGATTCAAATATGCACAAAAGAAGAAGCTGGTGTATTCTAAACCACAATAATCAGAACACAGTGTTACAGCCCAGTAAAGCAAACATCTTCAGAAAATGTCAAGAGGCCAGAACAATGCTGTTTGGAGTTCTAGCCAGTCTTGGAGAGCTGTTGCCACTTTTTTTTTTTTTAATTTAATAAAGAGAAAAATCCATGACCATAAACCTGAGGTTATAGAAGGAACTCACAGAAAGAGCTGAATTTATTTAAGAGAGAAAAGCAGCTGAGCACCATGTCATGTCCACAAAACACTCAGCTCCAATTTATGTCCTCGCCCTCTTTCCTGTATGCAAAATATCCCATCCATTCAAATAGGAGATTACAGGAGTGGGAGGAAGCTTAGCACAAACAATAGCTGTGATCAAACCCGGGTGCACGAGTGATTTGTGGGAAGTGTGAGCCACATCAAAGATGGCAGGGAGTTATTTATACCCCTGGAGTCACTGCAAACACTCCTGGCTTTACTCTGCTCCGAGGATTCCTTTCCAAAGGGAGACGAGAGGTGTGGGTACCAAATGGGCCAAGGCTGTAATTCAAAAGATAACAGAATTAAGTGTTGCATAAAAATCATTCTATAATGCACAAAGAGGAGTAGCCTGATCTGACCAGTTTCAAACAGGGAATATCAACAAACAAGGGATATGAAATGGGGGGAAAAAGACACAAAAGCAGTGGAGGGAGAACAAAGGTTAAAGAAAGCAAGTCAAGCTGAATGTCACCTATTTTCTGTAGTCTTCATCCTGAGCCTTTTAGCCTGGCACACCTCCATGAAAATGAGTGAGAACTTCTGTGCTAAAGCTGGAAAATCACCAAAAATCCTTCTCCTCGTGTTTGGTTATTACAGCCATGCAGGTTTCAATTGCTCCTCCGACACAGTTCTTGTAGGCACCAATGGCATCACTAGCAATTATTTTTCTTGAAGTACCAAGCATCACTGTCACTGTGTCATAACTAAGGCAATAACACAACTCTCAGAAGTGATTTAGGGAAATAAACCAGCCCTGATTAGCAAGCATCTTCTTTAAAGTGAACTACCACAAGTCATTAATCATAAAAGTTTCTAATTTCAGAAATGAGTTAACTGATCTTTAATGAGACAAACAGCTTTTAGAATCTGCCACCATGAGACTGTCTGCATTGAACTGGGAGACTGCTGTAGAGTGACTGATTTCATTACCAGTCCCAGGAAGTGCTCTGCCAGGAGCAGCTTGAGGAATCTGAAAAATCCCAAATTCATTCCACAAGTTCTATGTATTGATGGTATTTGGTATTCCGGGACATCCTCAGTACATTTGCATATAGAGCTGAGGTCAGCACCGTGGTACAACAGCAAATAATTGTGTAATTAATGGAGCAGATTCCGTGCAGTGGTTTCAGCTGTCACCCTGAGCGAGGGGCAGCGATGCAGGGACCCCTGGCACGGAGGAACTGAGGCTCTGCAGCCTGACATGTGCCAGCTGGGATCCTTGGGGATCCTGTCACCCTGACATGTGCCAGCTCAGGATCCTTGGGGATCACCCTGACATGTGCCAGCTGGGATCCTTGGGGATCCTGTCACCCTGACATGTGCCAGCTGGGATCCTTGGGGATCACCCTGACATGTGCCAGCTGGGATCCTTGGGGATCCTGTCACCCTGACATGTGCCAGCTGGGATGGCAGCTCTGCCTCACAGGATCCCCACAGGATCCCCACTCTCTGCCCCACAGGTTCCCCGAGGATCTCTCACCCTCTCCAGCCCCACACTCTGCCCCACAGGATCCCCAAGGATCCCTCGCCCTCTGCAGCCCCACTCTCTGCTCCCTGTGCCCCCCTGACCCCGTTCCTGTCCCCGTGGTCCCTCCCCTGCCCGGGCACAGGTCAGCAATGGACCCCTCGAGTGGTCAATGCACCCACTGCCATCAGAGCACAAAATCCAGAGGCATCCGTGAGCCGAGGGATGGAATTGTTGTGTGAGCTTTGCCCAGTGCCAAAGCAGCAAAGGGACAGCAGCAGCACCCCAAACCACTCCAGCCCTCAGTGCTTACATCAGTCTGACTATAAGCTGGTTAAGAATCCTTTTACTGTCTTAATCAGTGCAACACAGAGTCATATTTGCTCTTTTTTTCGTTAAAAGATAATTAAAGGAAACAGCGGCAGCCAATAACTTGAAAAAAGGGAATTGAATCAGCTAAAAAATCCCTTCCTTGAGCAAAAAGTTACATCCACCTGTGCTTACTGACATCTAGTGTGTCAAGATAACGCTTCCCAAGAAACAATTCAACTTTACTCCTGAGAGTGAAGCACCAGGAACAATTTCCATTAAGGGTGCCCAGAAGAGCTACTCCTTCCTGAAGGAGGGATGAGTTGAGAGCTCTTCACTAACGACTGTGATTCATTTCCTCAGCACCTCTGCTAATGAAGGACTGTTGTATTCCCTTCCACCAGTGAAGCACCTACTCCTTCATCTCCAGGTTGTGCCCAGCACACAATTTCAGATTTTTCCCCTTCCTTGCTTAGTCAGAGCTTGAAAATGCCATCACACTATCTGGGCAGCTTTGATCCCCAAGACAAAGAGTTTATTTCTAGAAGAAATATTTGCCCTCCAGACTCACTGTTTCAACTGTACTGCGAATTCAGGATGATCACCAAGGGCATTGAACCAGCACCCAGCAAGAAATTAAGGCTGAAAGGTCATATGGACAAATACAAGAGTTTTGTGGAACCTTGTCCTTCCCTGGAGCTGAGCAGGAGCAGTGTCCCAGTGTCACCTCCCAGTTCCTGTCACCTGCAGGACAGGAGGGCAGCACTGGTGCTTAATGCTATTTATTGGATGAGTTATACTCACAGGTAGGAGTTACTTTCCCAGCTTTCCACCCAATGTCTTCGTTCTAGGCTGCAGACCTTACAAATGCACAGAAAACAAAGCTCTATCCAAAAATGTTGGTCTTTTACAAACTCTCCATTTGTCTCTTTGTCTCTTTCCCCTTTTCTGTTAAAGATGCCAGAGCAAGCAGGGCTGGGTTCACGCTGGGTCTGAACTATACAATGATTTCAGTTTTAGCTAAATATCCTGTCTAGAGCAAGAAGATGCTCTGGAACACCAGGCAGGTGCCCAGAGATGCTGAGCTGGGCAGGAGAGCAGGGTCTGTGTCCCCAAATGCCACAAGCACTCAGTCCCAGCTCCGGCCCGTCTCAGCATCCCCCGTGTTCTGTTAACGATGCCTTTGTCACTGCAGATAAAACAAAGGGATCAGCTCTCATCAAAGCCTCTTGCTCTGCTCCCTTCAGCCCTGCCCACGTTCCAGCAGTGCCCAGGCAGTGCCAATGCAGATTGGTGCCCAGGATTGTGTCTCAGGATCCCTTGGCCAGGGGAGCACAGAGCCCTTGGCAT
The DNA here is from genome assembly GCA_009741485.1 of Malurus cyaneus samueli. Classification (NCBI taxonomy): domain Eukaryota; kingdom Metazoa; phylum Chordata; class Aves; order Passeriformes; family Maluridae; genus Malurus; species Malurus cyaneus. The sequence goes on along the minus strand of CM019238.1, from coordinate 17,927,432 downwards.
CTGCACAGCCTGCAGGGCTCTTTGGTAGATCCTTTCGAGGGCTGCAGGGGATGAAATATTAATTATGATTCTGCAAGTTCCCAAACCTCCTTTCAACCACAAATCGAGCTGAAGATATCAGATCTGTTGCAGAATGACACAGCAAACAGAAAAAGGAGTAAAAGTCTCACTCCATCCCATGCAGGGCTGTGTTTGCTGTGATCAGCCTGGTTTTGCTGGGCTGCAGAGACACAAACCCATCTTTTGTGTAAACAGGTAGGTGTTTGTGGAGGCACAATGCTCCTGTCCCAGCACAGGACACTGGGGCTGCTCAACACTGAAGGAAAAAAGTTTGAGATGTTCATAACATTGCAGGAAAATCCCAATTACACCTGGGAGGGTGAGAACATCCCCAGAGGGAGGAATGGTGATGGGGTGGGTGCTCCTGTGCTGTGCCTGTTCTCTCTGACATGCTGCAGCTCAGCAGCCACAATTAGCATAGATCAGGGTTTTTGATGGGCTAGCTACCTGCCATGGAGGCTGGACACAACCCTCAGGTACCCTCATCGAGGAGATGAAAAGGGCTTTTTTGTCCATCTGAGTCTAAGGGAGTTTTAGATCCATTAGCAATTATGATAATGGATCTGTTTCCGGAGAATTAATTGCTCCTTTGCCCAAGTCATAGACAAGTTTGCTGTAAAAATTAATTACTTGGCATACACAATACGCTTAACAGTCAAGTAATAAGCTAATTTTCAGAGAATCCACAGAGGGCCCCAGTCTCCCCACTTGTCAGAGCAGTTTCTGAATGCCCAAAGTCAGTTTTCTGTTGCTGTCTTACAATTCCCTCCCCGTGGTATTTGACAGCCCCAAACCCCTGACCTGGCTCAGGACTGAGCTCGAGCCTTCCACTTCAGTAATTAAAGTATACATTTGTGTTAAACACACATTGGTTAGGAGATAGCTGTTTAATTAGTAATTCGAATATAATTGGTGAGTTTGCAAAAGTTACAGTATTAGTAATGTTTATAATTTCTTGCTACTTGTGATATCAACTCTACATTTTATTTTTTTTTTCAACAGTAACTAAGGATGTGGCATTCTTCCTCCATGTAGGCTGTTAACACTCTCTTTCTTTTCTCAGGACTCAGTCATACACAATAATTGGTTGAGTTTCAGAATCAGGGCTTGTGGGGCTGCTTTTTTCTCCCACAGTTTCCTCTCCCACATCCAGGTGAGCACACATCCCAGGATAACTCTGTGCTTTGCTGTCCAGGATGCCCCGAGCTCCCTCCATGGCCTCACCATGGGAATCCCTCATTTCTGCCCAGATTTCTGCTTTCTGATTTTCTGATTTCTGCCCAGATTTCTGCTTTCTGATTTTCTGATTTCTGCTCAGATTTCTGCTTTCTGATTTTCTGATTTCTGCTCCTGGGTTTCGTGGCACCTGCAGTCAGCCAACATTTTGCAGCTTCTGCTGTTTTCACCCATTTTGTTGGAGCGGTCCAAATTGTTCAAGAGCAAAGGACAGCAGGTTCACAACAAGGCTTTTTTCCTTAGGAAAGCAGACGGAAAATTTGCATGGAATGTTTGCAAGCAGCGTAATTATCTCTCCTGAACAACCTCCCACCCATCAGGTACCCAGGGTGATTGATGCTGTGTGCTCCTCTTGCCTGCCCCAAAACAGAGAAATACATTTACATCAGCACAAAAACGCTGCTTTGACCAAGATCTGAACCCCCAATAAACAAAGCTAAATGCTTCCCAACACAGGATAGTAACCTGCTCAGCTTTGTAAGATGATCACTTTAAAAGAACAGGGACCTTGGCTGTTTTTATCAGTGCAGCCACTTGCAGCCCCTGCCAATTTCTTCCCGTAGCTCAACTATGAAAGGTCTTTTTGTAGCCCTGGTGAACGTATGTAGCACTTTGCAGGAACCCCATACAAACAGATGCAAAGGGATTGTGCTTGAGCAGCAGAGCTGACCCAGAGAGGGGATGCAAATGAGAGCAGACAGGCTGGAGAGCAGGAGAGCAGCAAGGACAGCAGATCCCGACCCCACAGATCTCCTGAGAGCCTCTGCAGCCCCTGGCAGGGTCTGTTCCCATTGTTCTGATGGGAATGGGGCATCCTGACACCAACCTCAACCTCACAGAGCTGCTCTCACAGCCCTGGCCCCAAGGATGGGAATTCCTTCTGCACAGGAGGGAGTCTGGTCAGCTCTTGGGGTCAGATCCTGTGGGGTCAGAGGGGACAGATCCTGTGGGGTCAGATCCTGTGGGGTCAGAGGGGTCAGATCCTGTGGGGTCAGAGGGATCAGTTCCTGTAGGTCAATTCCTGTGGGGTCAGATCCCATGGGTCAGAGGGGTCAGCTCCTATTGGAATTGGTGGGAACACCTAAACATATTTGGAGGAAAAAAAATAAAGCAAAAAAACCCCACCAAAACAGAAAAACTGCACCCTCCTGATAGTAAAAATTTCAATTTTTAACATAAAACTTCTCTTTGCTGATGGGTTTCATGAGTGCTTTGCTAGATGCAGGTGTTTTCAGCAATAAGACAATCCAAAACAAATCAACAACCAATCTAAATGTTAATATCACCTCCCTTTAGGAAATTAATCCATTTTAAAAGTACAGAACAGTTCTGGCTCGGTTATTTTCTTAACCTTCTTGGTGCCCTTGAGTGTGCACAATTCATACAAGGAAACGGCATTTTTAATTTCTTGTGGACATATGTTATACAAGCTCACAGAAAAATGCTGGAAATGATCATCTCTGAAGAGCATGGGGCTTCCATCTGGCACCGTTTTGATTTGAGACTGACAAAAATATCAGCAGAACTGCACAGAAAACACTGAGATTGCTAATGGCCCCAATGGTCTCTTCTGGGGAAGAAGGGGGAAGAGAAAGAATAAAGATAATGAAAATCAGACAGTCTGCAAAGACACATTTAAAATAGAAAAAGGAAGATTTGTGCTTTGGGTTGTTTTTGCTGTTTTTCCTATAATGCTGCAAGTGCACTGATTCCTGCTGCAGGGAGCCACACAAATCTTTTCCTCAAGTTTTATTCACAGGAGGTGGGGAAATCACGACTGCCAAAGGAAGACAGGTCAGGATTAAAAACAAGAAATATGTTTGTTTGGTCCCAGGAAATTCAGTAGCAAAGAACCCCATCAAAAATATTCAGTTCTGCTTTGGCTTATGCCAAATGCAGTTGAAATTTTCATCCATTTGAAACAAAACCATAAACAGGATCAGTTTAATTGAGAATTTAAAATAAAATAATAATAATAATAAAGGTAATAATAAAATAGAGAGATCAGACAGGAAATTACCATGACCTAGTACCCAGAGATAACTGCTTGAACTGGATCCTGAGTCTGGAACAACTGAAAACAAATCAATGTTAAAATGTTAAAAGCCATTCAGCTTTTAATCCTCCCAGGAGAAGTTTTTACACCTCCGTGGTTCAAGACTGAGAAGGGATTTTGGAAAAGTTTTCACAGCACTCTGTCTCTTGCTCCTGTCCAGACAACTGCAGTTTTATGTGCCAGGGAATTGATTAATGGGCTAAATTTCTCATGTAACTGCAAAAAAATAACTTCTTGCAGTGAAAACGGTGTGTGGGCTGCACCATTCAAACTTTTACTGACTTCCCAAAGGTCAGCCAGACTGGCAAGACCTTTTACTGTAAACCAGGATATTTATTTCTGAGAAAACGCTCAGATTTTTTTCATAGTGGGGCTTTAAAAGGAAAAATTATCTGCTTTCCTGGGGCTCCAGTGAGCCTTTTATGGCCTGTTACTTCCACTCTGCAGCTGGCTGGAGCGATGAGAAATTTTTGTGTCTTTTGAGGGATTTTGTTTTGTGTGTTTTGAGGGGAGAGGGGACAGGGGACAGGGAGAGGGACAGGGGAGAGGGGACAGGGAGTGGAGAGAGAGGAGAGTTCTGCCCCTTCTGCCCCTTCTCCTGCTCTGAATGCCCCCCAGGAGCAGGGATCTCTGTCCAGGGTGCTGCATTACCACTCGTGCACCCTCTGCTCCGGTTCCCTGTCCCCTGTCCCCGTCCCCTGTGCCCCGTTCCCTGCCCTGTTCCCGGTGCTCTGTGCCCCGTTCCCTATTCCCTATTCCCTATTCCCTATCCCCTGTCCCCATCCCCTGTTCCCTATTCCCTATTCCCTGTCCCCCGTGCCCCGTTCCCTGTTCCCTGTCCCTATTCCCTATCCCCCATTCCCGTTCCCTGCCCCTTTCCCCGTTCCCCCGTTCCCCGTGCCCCGTTCCCTGTTCCCCATTCCCCGTCCCCTGTTCCCTGTCCCTATTCCCTGTTCCCTGTCCCTATTCCCTGTTCCCTGTTCCGTGTCCCTATTCCCTATTCCCTGTTCCCGTTCCCTGTTCCCCATTCCCCGTCCCCTGTTCCCTGTCCCTATTCCCTGTTCCCTGTTCCCCATTCCCTATTCCCTATCCCCCGTTCCCGTTCCCTGCCCGGTCTCATCCCCAGCACATTCCGTGCCATCCCATCAGCTGTCCCCGATGGAGAACAAGGCACGGCACCGTTAAATGTGGCGGTGCTGCCCGGCTCCCCGCTCTGCCCCATCCCCTCCAGATGAAGGTTCAGCTGTTCCCTGCCCATCCTCATCCTCTCCATGGTCCCAGACACTCCTGACTGCACCTATTTCTGTTCTCGGGAACATGAAATACACTTTACGAGCCCAGCTCAGAACAAATCCCTTTAGCATCTTTTCCTTCAGCAGTATTTTAGGAACGGCGTGGAAGTGTCTGCGGGGTTTTTTTGCTGCTGTTCCCATGACAAACCCATCCAGGCCCTTTGGCCGTGCCCCTGTCCTGTCACAGCCGGGAATTGGGTCAGGATCTCAGCGTACAGGGGCTAAAACACCGAGAGAGCTGAACTGAAACCATCTCTGTAACTTCCCAGCACTGCTCGTACAGCCTCAGCTGCTCTGCCTCGGAAAAGATATTTCCCAGACCGCAGGTGCTGCTTCAGAACATCCAAGGAAATGTAGACCAGCTTTAAGCGCTCTGTTTAACAGAAATATTCAGCTGTTAAATGCCTCAGCTGTCTACCTCTCTGCAGAGAAGGATGCAAATTTCCCAGTCTAGGCAGTTTCCAAAAAAAGTCAGATTTCTGTCTGGCAGTGTTACTGCTGAGTTCTAAGAAATATTTCTCTTTCTCTGAGAACTGGTAAACTCAATCCAGGGGAGAATTTTATCTTAAAATAAACTATTTTTTTCACTTGGCTCAGCTTGACAGCCCCTGCATTTCTACCTTTCAGCCACCTAGAAGCTCTTAGTTATAGACACAGCCATGTCACAGAAATGTGGGGAAAAAAATCCATAAATCCATAGCACTGAAGGTGATGGAGCCTTGCTTGGGGAAAAAGCTTTAGGCAAGCAGAACCACACTGAAGGTGAGTTGGTATAAATGCCATGAAGTGAGGGGGAAGGGGGAAGCCAAAAACACAGCACTCAGAACACCCAGAGCCTCCCTGCCCAGCACAGCCTCTGGCAGTCTGTGCCACCTTCCTTCTGCTGCAGCGCTGTGGCAATAAAAACAGGCAATTCTGATTTCAGTGTGTGCAATTCCTGATTTTATAGAGCCATAGATCAGATCCATATGGATTAAATGCTGACAGATCCTACATACACCCCACGGTTCCTCACGGAGAACAAATGCCTCAGATCTCTGAACGAACATCCTTTAGGAGCAGAGTCAGGGGCTGCAAAGATCACCCCTGGCCTGTTATCCAGGTGAGATCTTACCGGAAAACATCTCCAAAGTGTGTGGAAACAAACTTGGTAATTGGTGCAAACCACAGTTGGGAAACATCGCAGGCAGCTGTTGAGTGCTCTGGAGCCTTGCCAAGCCTCCCAGATCAGCTCTGAGCTGGGAACAAGTGCGGTGAATTCCCGCCAAGAGGCCGAGGGTTTTGAGTCATAAGCACCTAAAAATAGTGCCCTGCAATGGAATTGTCCCCTCGGCCATGGCTGCTGTGGCCGATGCTGTGATGAATTGAGCCATCGCGGCTGTGGCAGTGCCACGCTCTGTGCCCACCCCAAAGCCAGCGGGGTCCCGCAGCCCCTGAGCCAGGAATGGGCTCCTGCAGCTGTGGGTGGGCACAGGGCATCACTGCTGTGCCCTCTGCTCTCCCTGCACTCCCCAGGCTCAAATCCATCCCCAGGGAAGGGTTCCCCTTCAGCCCAGGCTCAGGCAGGGGCACAGCACCCAGGGCAGCAGGGTTTGCAGCACCATCCCCAGCATTTCTAAACATTACCCTTTCCGTGCATACAGAAAGCTCAGCGTTAATCTCATAACATTTGCAAGGAAATCTTTTTAATCAGTAAAGAAAGCCAAACATTATCCAGCCTTTATTGACCTGCAATAACAGAACACCGCTGCTACATTTCCCCAGTGCCTCTTGCACAGGTTCATTTGACTCGGGCTGTGCTTGGTGTTTATTCTTAGCTCACAAAGCTCAAAGAGTTTATATTATTGATTTGCTGTATTTCAGGTTCAATCCCTCGGTGCCCCTCAAGCTGAATTAATTAAGTCAGAAAGAGTTAACACCTTTACTTCCGAGCCACAAACACGCCGGTGGTTTGTATAATCCACACATCAACTGAGGAGTGCCAAACGCTGCAGCAATATCGATATCTGCACCTGCAAAAGCGTTCACCGATGGAGCAGAGGAAAAAGGGATGTGTTCAGAGCAGGAGGGTGAAAAGGCACGGCAGAGAAATCCCCCAGTGTGGGAACAGTCCGTCCCTCACTCTGGCCACGCTCTGGAGTATCAGCCCTTGCCCAGGGCAGGGCTTCCATTCCTTTTCCCCATCACTTTTTTATTTATGTGCACTCTGTCCACACGCTGGGAGCGCCTGCGGGCGGGGGCTGTCACCTTATCCGTGCTTACAGGACACTCACTCAGTGAATATTCAGTGAGCTGAACTGAGGAGCATCAGCCGAAAGCTCAAAGCCGAGAAAACAGCGCATTGTGCACACTCCGCTCTCCGAAGGGCTGCACGGAGCAATCCCATTCCTTGGGCTTTGTGTGAGACTTTCAGGAGCATCCTTCTCCCCTCAGATGTGCCTCACCCACAGTTTATCCTCAGCTCAGAGGAGCCCAAAGCCACAGCAAATGTTGTACAATTTCCACATTCTTTTTCTCTCAATGTGTTGCATCCCTGAGGAGATGACAAGAGGGGCTTCAAGAAGATTTAATAAGTAGCACAGAGAGAGTAGGAACACACTGGACCACATCCTTATCTGGAGAAGCTATGGAAGAATCTGCCCAGGTATGTCAGCTGCATGCAAATGTTATTTCTCTGGCTCTTCAGAGCATCAAGCCCAGCTTGGGGCAGAGCTGTCATTGCAGCTGCAGGAGCATCTGAAAATGCACCGATCAGAGCCAGTCGGGAGCCCATACACAGAGATGCCACAACTGCCTTTATTTCCCCTTCCTTGGGAGCTTTTCCAGTGAATTTGAGCTAAGATCTTGCCTTGTTGTGTTTGACTACAGCAGTACCAGCCACTGCTGTGGCCCTGAGGCAGCTTTAAGCTCCCACCTCGTGTATCCAGACCCAGCACTCCACGCCAAAGCCACCTCTGTAGCCAGTCAAGCTGCAGCCTTTCAAGGGTATTCTGGTCTAAAAATATACCTTAACAAGAAAATACCACTGAAAAAGCAAGCTGTTGGACTAAAATATGGAGCCCGGAAACAGAGGAAATGCTGGCCAGAGTGCAGACAGGAGAACCTGGCTTCAACAGCAGGAATCTGGAAATTACTACTACAATGGCTCATGAATCACTAATGTTAACCATTCACCCTCTTTTTCCATGGGAAAAGCTTAAGCATGGTGCTCCAGTGTCCGCTGGGTCAGAACCATGTTCTCATCCCCGCTGCTGCTGCCCTGGGGCATTTCACAGCTTCAGCACAGCCCTTTGCAAATTCTCAGAGCCGAGAGAGGGTGTGCAAACACGAATAACCAACCTCTGCATTAATGCAGTTGCCTAGGTAAGGGTTTTTCACAAAGGTTTGTGCTGGGGCTGCATGCCCAGCCACAGCAAATTTATAGTGACCACAGGGTGACAGAGCACTAAAATATTGGAGCCTTTGTGTTGTGATTGTACTTGGGGATCGCTCAGTCGGCTCTGGAAAGTGGCTGTGACTATAAATAGAAAGTACTTTATCATTTCTCCTACTTTAAACACACTGCTGTATTTCAGTCATGATTCAGGGTAAATCAAATTCCACGTGAGGCATGGTAGCAATGTTGTGTGCACCAGAGGTGCACCCTGAGCTCACATAAATCAGCTCAGCCCCACTGATGTCTGAGAAAAGGACGCCAGTCCCTGCCAGCTGAGGGTCTGCAGAGCAGCATTGGGGTCACTGTGCAAGACTGAGGTACAAGGAGGCATCAAACATCAGAATATTCAATGCAGCCCAGCCCTGCCCTGCCCTCCTGAGATCCACTCGCAGCAGCTCTGCAAAGTGCTCATCCCCTGCAGCACCATTCACTCCCGTGAAAATATTAGAAGGGTTGTTTAGAGGTGCTTAATATTTACCATAAATCTCCATGCTATGTAACAGTACATTTTGTTTAGGAATATTACCTGGAAATTAGAAACCTACTGAGCCATTGATTTTTAAAATGCCATGGGTCCAGAATTTCTTCACAACAGGATGCAAATAAATTCAAAGTAAATTGGTGCTTACCAGAGGGGAAAGGAGAACAGGATCTATATCCCAGGTAACATTGGAAAACAAAAGATTAATGAAACCCTCACTTGAAAACTCGAATGTCCAAGGAGCTAAGAAATGTACCCATGAAGATAATATCAATTGGGGAGCTATGGGGATATGCACAGCTGTTACAGCACTGATATATTCTCCTTCTCTGCAGCATTTCAGCTTGCTGTTTGCCCGTGCCCCTCTCATGAGCTGGGTCAGAACTGCCTCCTCAATGAACATGAAATCCCCAATCTGGCACTGCCCATGACACAAATCTGCATTTCACCCATTAACCTCTGCCTGGCACCCCCAAACTTGCCATGGGCAGTGCGTTCTGGGTTTGGTCTCAGACAGAGCATTGTTCCATCTCCTCTGAGGATGGCCACGCTCGTGTCTCAGAACAAATGGAAACATTTCTGTTCACTGCTTTCAAAGGACTGCCAGCTACCAGAAAGGTGGAAGCAAAAATTCATGTTATCCCATTTTCCTAAGGCCTGGATTTCAAATATGCTCTGCTGGTGGCACCAAAGCGTCCAAGTCTGCTTCTGCTCTCACAGGAGAGTGCAACAGGCACAGGCACCACACAGCTTCCCCAGACAGCACACTCACATGTCCCCAAAAGGGTTAAAGCATCACCACGTGAAAGCAGGCAGCAGGGCTAAAAATAGAAATGAGGGTTTTTTTTTTTTTTTAAAAAAAAAAAAGAAGAAAAAACCCTTCAACTCAAATAAATCCATTTATTCCAGGGTTTCATAGAAACCATATAGCTGAAATTGCTACAGGATAATTCCTTATAAGCCTTATAAGAAATGTTGCTGTCCCAGAGTCCCAGTACAAATCCTGGCAAGAGTATTGGAGATAACAGATTGGATGCCATGGAAACCGAGACAGACCTAATTTGAGCAGTAACCATTGCTGTTATTTATTTAATTCCGATAAGCCATCTAAATGTAGAATGACTAAAGGTTCCACTGCGCTAAAAATAGCAGCCTTGTAATATTTTAATTGGCAAATCACTTGTGTTTAACAATATTTTGGGCATCTGACATTAACATTTCTCATGCACTTTTGAAAGCTCAACATGAGCCCCGTTCTGTTTCGTTCTGTAAGGAGGAGAAGGGTGCTTGTCCCTTGGCTCTGATATTAATGTTGCACATGAAGGATCCTTCCCTCGTGGAGAGTGGGAGCTGGGGTGGCCCTGCTGCCCTCCTGTCCTCCCCCAAGCCTAAAGCAGATGTTTGAAAGAGGCACAACTGGGCCAGAGGAACCAAATCCCCCTTCTGTAGATGATACCAAGGATCTCCTGTGATTGTTTGATCTCAACAGCTCCATAAATAAAGCACCTCCCGAGGCACATCACTTTGGAGCTGCCTGATAGATCCCATCTGTTTTTTTGCAACGCTGCCTCCGTTTCCTGAGCTGGAGATGCAAAAACCCACAGGTGTAAATTTGCAGTTTCAGAGGCTTTGGGATTTTTCGGTGCTTCCAAAATGTCTAGAAATAGAGGAGAGACTGCCTTTGGGATGCCCGTACCACAGAAGGACCAAATTGAATTTCCTCCTCTCTCTGGCTATGTTTTCCCCCTTGTAATCATCACTGCTTTCACAGCAGGAATAACACCTCCATTTCTCAGCTGGGCTGGATTTTAACCTGCAAGTGTAAATGCAGCTGTACTCCCTGGGAGCTCGTACACAGCATGTACAACAAATAAAATCTGTGCTATGTTTTGGTGCTCAGGAGTTGTCTCCTCCCTCCAGAGAGATGAGAGCCCCGTTCCAGCTCCTCCCAGCACCATCCCTCTCTTTGGGAAGGTCCATCTGCCCGAGCACCAGCACTCCCCATGGTCCAGCACACCTTCCTCACACACTGCCCTGCTCTCTGACTCTGCCTGATTTTCATTTTCCCCGTTTTGAGCTGGGAATTCGAGCTGTGGGTGGCCTGGATGAAGCACTGCTGACAGCACTGAGAGCAGCATCCTCTGGGCTAATGAAGCTCCATCCCTCACCAATTAACACCCAAAAGTGCTGATGGCATCAATGCTGCAGTGCCAGGGGAAGGCAGATGAAGATCCTAAATGGCAGTCTGGGTTTTGTACAGACAGGAGGGAAATGGCCACAACAGTGTCTCACTTTGCAGAGCCCTCCCTCTGCAGCTCGGGGCTCAAGGGTGAGTTGTCAGGGTTGTTTTCTTCAACAGTTCAGAAGTAGGACTGCAAGAAAGATATTCTGGGCAAGAATCAGAATGAATAAGAATCGCTTTCGGGATCTGTCACAACTAGACTCAGCATATATTTAGCTTCCATTGCTCTCATTTAGAAACGGGGAGCGATGCTGGGATATTTATAGCCTTCAAAGACCTTTTTCAATGGATTGCAGCTCCACAGGTTCACACTGAGATGGACAGGCACTGATACTCTATATTAGTGTACAGTGGTACCCCAGTCAATCTATATGAGGCACAATAAGACTGGAATTATTCTGAAGGAGCACAGGTTGCAATTACAGCTTTTTACCATTTCCCTGACTGTGCCACAGGACTGTTGCCAGTTGAAGGTTTTAGTGGTTGGTAATTACTCACAGAAGTGAAGGGTTCATTCATCAGCGAGGGTTTAATCTCAAACATGGTATGACTGCACAGTGAATAATCCACAAGAAGCTGCTCATGTTATCTGTGTAAATGAGATCGTGATGGGCAAGATGATGGAGAATCAGATATGGCTCTTCCTTCCAAAAACCTGTACAAGGCTTCTAACAATCAGATTTTAGCTGTTACAGAAACAGTTTCTAGTCCAACTTCCCCAAAAGCAAAGTTGTGGGAGGCAGAGGGCACGTGTGATCTCACATCCTGGTCAGCTCTCTTTTCTGATTAAAGTCTGCAGAGACGTTCATCTTCTGAAGAGCATCCAAAGGCTGCTTTTCACAAAGGAAATCTCTCCTGAGTTATCCAAGTAGCAGCAAGAAGTACTTTCTGAAAGGGTTTTTGTTCAGACCGTCTCACAGCGCGATAAAACACTGGTTATTCATAGATAACAGGGAGATGGTGAATAATTTCAAACTGAGATTTCACATAATAGGTATCTCAGACTGTCTATATTTAGCCACCCAAATCTATACTTAAACTCCTACCTAAAAACAGCCCAAAGGAAATCGGCCATGTGGAGCTGGTTCTTACAGCTCATATTATTGTCTGTATGAGTTTATTAGTGCCATTTAATATTTCCTTTCTCTTTCTAACCCTCCTCCTCTCTCATTCTAAGCTTCTTCCCCACTGTCTTCTCTGTCTTTTAATAAGGATGTGATGCATTTGGTTTGGAAGGCACTTGGACAGCAGCACCTTTGAAAGGCTTTGGAGGACTCTCGAAAACTGCAGTGACCCTGAAAGGCTGATGGGACCAACTTCTGCCTGCCCAGCTCCTTCCAGCTCCCTGCAGACCCACAACCCATCTGTACAACACCCCAGGAGAGCAGTGAGAACAGGGGTGCCTTCTTAACCAATAATTCACTGAATTCAACAGCATTTTGTGTCCTAAATTTCAAAACACATCTGTGACTGTGCAGACTTCAAGGGTTTGTCTGTGCAGAACCAGCTCCACATGGCCAATTTCCTTTTGGCCGTTTTTACGTAGGAGTTTAAGTATAGATTTGGGTGGCTAAATATAGACAGTCTGAGCCGAGTTCCTGTGATCCAGATCACACCTGAGCCCTGCATTTCAGCCCATTTGGGTCCGAGGGCTATAAACACCCATAAAATGGGGAGGAGGAGGTGAACTCTCTCCCAGGGAGAGCAGAAAAGATGTGATTTAAACACTAAACTCTCTTTGTCTTTGATAGAGCTAGATCAACCTACAATAGGATTTTTTTTCTGTTGGCAAAGTTTCTCTGTGCCCTTTAAATCAGCAGCATCAGAGAGAGGTTTAACCATGGACAACAGAATCCCACAGCTGTGTCAGACAAGAGCTTCATCCTCACCCTATACAGGAGGGTTTCCAAGTTTCTGTTACCAAAAAGGGAACAGGCAAGCTGAGCAAACCTGTTTGCTTGCCAATTTAAGGATTACAATTCAACTGAATGCTATGGCTCTGTGCACCAAAGCAACTAAAATATTGACAAGGCTACTTCCAGGACTGATAGCATTGCTAAAAAAAACCCTGCAGTAAATAGGGCAATTGACTGGAAGCTAAAATGGGTATGATTTCTGGGCTAAAAATTCCTTCAAATATATTTATTTATTCATTATTCAATGATGACGTGCGCAGTGCTGCGTGCATTTAAACATGAGACTGCTGTTACTGCTTCTTGAAATTCTGATTTGCTTAAAATATTTAGTCCATTTTCATGCTAATTAAGGAGCAGGCAAGAAGGGAAGCCATACATCTGTGAGAGGAAAAACCAGATCTTCTCATTGAGAGGAGACTTGCCCCTTTCACCTTTCTCCTTAGCGAAAATCTTACATGACCTTGTAAACCTCTGATGGATTTTAGCCATTTGAACTGCAGGACAGCACAGGCAGCACAGGTCAAGGGCTCAGGGATGTCAGCCATGCTCAAGAATTAGAGGTAAGACACAAAAAGCAGTGCAACAGCTGTCAGAAGGACATCCTGCTGCTCAGAGCCCGCTGTGTGCCAAGCCACACTCTTTTGCTACTTCAGGAGAGATAATTGTACATCTGGCAATGAGATTTGAGCACAAGCAGCTCTCCAGCCATTTCTCTGTTGCAATTGTGGCTGCAGGATGCCAGAGCTGGCTGACCAGCTGGGAAACAGCAGGTTTTGCCAACAGGATCAAAAGACTGATCTTTCTGAAGGCTGTGATATTATTAGAGTTCCAGGTTTTGGGGGCTCAGGATTTTCATCTCTGGGCTGCATTTCTCCATCTGTTTGCCACGCCACCCACCCTCTTCCTCAGGCAACAAATAAATTCATCCACAAAAAGCCATTTAGGGAGGAATGAGGGGCTGGCAGCTGCAACCCAAATCCCAAATTTTGTTGTTACAATTGGTTTGAACCCATTCCAAGGATTAAAGTAGCATTTGTTTAGACAGTGCCATTCTTTGGGTTTCCAGGGCTGCTCCAGACAAATGTCCCTCCTTGGCTGACAGAAGGAGTTTGAGCACAGCAGATCTGCCTGGAGCCTGGTAAATATGGGAGCTGCAATCTGAGGAACCCCAGCAGGGACGAGGCAGAGATCCCGTTTCATTTTACCCATCAGGCTGAACACAATTTCCAAAATGTTGCCCAGAAAATGCTGCTGAGAGAAAGAAGTAAAACAGGTAAAGCAAGAGAGATCAATGGCTGGGAAAGCAGCTGCTGTGCTGGAGAGAACATTGCCCCAAGAAACTCTCCCTTTGCAAATACATCTTTGAGCATTTCACAGTTCAACAGAAAGTACAAGCAGAGTTACCTCCAGAGATTTGCTGCAGTGAACAAGTACAAAGAGACTCCAGAGAATAGACAGCAGTTGCATCTTCCTCGATTACTGTATTTCTAGAGCAGCTTGCAAAGAATGGGAAATGGATCTGGGTGACTTTTCCCACCTGTGCAAGTCTGATGAGCAATTTCATTGCTTTATCACGCCTTACTATTCTGTTTTCAGTGAAAAGCACCAGCAACACTTTACTGATACCTAGTCCTTCACACACAAAAAATACAGGCAGGAGTTCTCCTTCTGGAACAAGCCTGACTCATCCTGGTGAGTCAGGCTATCATTCACTGAAGTTTGTCTGATTGCTTTGGATCTCCAGCTTTGGATGGGTGCACAGATCTTTTACTGTCAAGTGCCACAAGTTAACCCTCTACCGACTCATTAAAAGCTGTAATGACCTCCTAAAAGCAGAGTGAAGCAGGAGCTCACTGCCTTTAGGAGCTGTAACAGCTCATCTTCCCTGCAGTCTGTCAAGCACTGGGAGCTCTGGAAGTGCATCTGTTTGTGTAAGTTCTTAATATCCACAACTCATCATTTCAGCTGGGATTCTTCTCTCCAGCCTCCAAATAACTCTCATATGATCCACCCAAAAAGCTGCCTGACTGCCACCCACCAAAACTGACCCCGCTCTGAACCTCAGGGATTTCATGACATTTTCAGTTTTCTGCTGCTGTTCTGCCAGCTGGAATTTCTCACTGTGCAGATATTTCAGGTGCACAATGAACATGCTGTAGATGACGAATCACAAAGTAGAAAAGGAGTAGATGGCCACAAAGCATGGATTCAATGTTGAATTAAAATGTCTAATAAAGTGACAGCTATCATCACGAGACACAGACATCTGATTCACTCTGCCAGCAACTGCATCGTTTCAAAAAAATATTTATATGGTATTTATCTTACCCTATTCATCACTACCATCAAACCAAGAGTGTCCCTGCACTACAGACTCTCTGTCCTTAAAATAAAGCTGTGAAAACTGAAAGGCTAAAGAGATGAAAGTAATCTGATGGATCATGTAGAAATATATGTTAATTATCCATGTATGGAGAAGTTGCAGTGCAGTTTTGCCAACAGTGGTCTGCAGTGACTGACACGTGGTGTGATGCAAGAGGCATGTGGGGAAGCACTTGGCAATGCTTTAATAAATATTTTCCTATCAAAGGATGATCCTGATTTTTAAAGTGGTCTGACTGGTGCAGTGAATCACATGGCAGAGAAGCAGCCTGTGCTCATTGTGGTGGTGTTCTGGGGTACCTGCACCCTGCTCTGCAATGCTGCTGCTGGCACTGCTCTACCCCAAATTCCCTTCCCACGTGATGCCTCTCACTTGTATTCACTAAAAGGTTGAGTTTTTGGAGATGATACAGCCCAGGGCTGCACTTTTCTGGAGCAGGCATTTTGTCTGTGCCCTGCTGAGCCTGTGGATCTGCAAATCCAGCATTGATGGCTGCTGTGTGAAGCCTTTCCTGTGATTTGGGGTCTCACAGTGAGATGAATCCTGCACAGAACAGCAGAAGTTCCAGCAGCTCCTCTGCTCCCCCAAGGCAGCCTTGGCGTGAACTTTTACAGAATTATGAAAAAGTTAAGGATTCACCTTTCCCAAGGCATAAAATTCACAACTCCAAGTCTTTACCTACACCTTCAAACCTTTCCTCAATCAGGTGTAAGCCAGTCCATAGCTCGAACAGTTGGTGTTTCCATTTCTCTGGAGTAGGGAAAGGAGAAGGGTAAAGAAAAGCCAAAGGAATGCACAATCTGAGCCTGTCAGATCCTAAAAGGGATTTAGGAGCCTAACTGGGAGCACACCCCCACCAGTGACAGTGGCACAGCATTCCTGTGAAAAGCTACACCTGCCATCAGAGTTCTTTGGGACGTGTTCTCTTTCCAGAGAATTAATATTTTCCCCACTCCACGAAGAAGGAAATTGGAGATTTTTGCCCAGAGAATTTCTCCCCAAATCAGTCTGACTGTACTAGCTAACCCCTAATTTTCTCCCCTTCTCCTCCACGTTGGTTCTGGACAGGACCAGCCCATTCAAGATTGATATCTTAGAGGACTGAACCATGGATGAGCTCTGCATTTCCCTCTCCTCTCCTTGACTCTCCTGCAGGAGCCAAAGGCTTTGTCTGGGTCATCTCTACAAGACTTTTACATCTGCAAGAAGAGAGCTGAACAGCCAGATCCAGAGGAACTGAAATGAGATGCACAGAGACATTTGCTTAATGAGTTTGATGGAGCAAGCATGAGAAAAGCAGATGGGTTTTGAAGTGTGCTCCTCTAATGGACGAAAAGGTGCTGGAATCTGCCTGGTGTGGATCAGAGAGAATAAAACAGAGCATAAAAATGAGTGTGAATGAGTGATTGGCCTGTCTCTTTGCTACATAAAAATACCATTAACTCGTTTCTTGTGCCACGTGTTATTTACTGAGTAGGTCGCTGCAAAGCCTGTGTTCTCCACCCAAAATGCTGCTGCTAATGCACAAATGCTTTTTTTCCAGAGGGTAGATTGAGGCAGGAGTTGCTCTCCCCAGCTCAGCTAAAGCTGTTTATTGGGGTCAAACATCTGTTTAATCTGCAGTGGCAGCAGACAAACAACTTCCACCAGCACCTGAAACTCTTCCCAAAGCAGCAGCAGAGCCAACCCTGCAGAGCTGTGGGTGGCTCTGAGCTCAGCTCAGCTCTGCCCTGGGCAGGGATGGTTGGCCCAGCAGCCCCAGGAGGATGAGCCTGGCCTAACCTGGGCCAACCTGGGCCAATCTGGGCCAACCTTTGCCCCTCACTGACCCTACAGAGCCACCAGGAGCCATCCAGACACAGATCCTGGCACAGCTCAGACACTGAGCTGCTTCTGAAGGACCGAGAGCAGCACAGGGCACTGAGCTCATCCTGCTAAGCTGGGCTTTGAACAGTCCTGGGAACAGTCCAGCCCAGGGCGAGGGCTCTGCTTCACCCCATGGGCACACAGGATCCTGCTCAGAAAACAGGGCTGAGGGGCCAGGGCATGACAAGGGAACAGAAGGAATAAAAACAGGTAAAGGAAGGAAAGTGAACATTCAATCTGTTTGAGAAAATGCTTTTGCTATAAAATAATCTCTTTCGAGCACATTGGCAGCAGTTTGCTCAGCAAAAAAAAAACCCAGCAACCTTAAGCAATGGACAATTTTTGGAAAGATAATTAAACAAGAGGTCAAATCATGTCTTGGGAAGCAGGTATGGCAATTACATAGTCTCAATGCTTAAGAGCAAATTTATCCAGCATCCTTCTGGGCAGTTTAGGCTTTTCCTTTCCTATTCCAGTGGCTTAACCACTTCTACACAAGCTAATGGCCAATGTAAAATGAATCAGCCTTTTCTCCTTGTACATGGGCTATAAACACAGCCTGAAACGCTTGCTAGACTTCGGGGAGCTGGCACTCCCAGACCTCTGCAGGTCCTGATTTTGGGGTGATTCTGCCCATTCTGATGCAGACTGTCTTTAGGAGGGGGCAGCAGGAGATGCCCTGTGCTCAGTGGGCTGCAGGGACAATGCCAGCTGCAGGGACAGTGCCACCTTGCAGTGACAGTGACAGTGCCACCCTCTCCAAGCCCTGGCCCGGTGCTGCCAGCCCAGGAGGGCACCGTGCCCACCCTGCCCCTGTCCCTGTCCCTGCCTGTGCCAGGCAGCAAAGGGAGGGTTTTACACCCAGAAAAGCAGGCAGGGTGATTCAGAGCTGCTTTTAAACTCCCTTCAAAGTGCCAGCCATCTGCAGTCACACGAGCTGCAAGACAAGTGCTTGTGCCTGGGGGAGACAACTCCGTTTCTTTACTAAATGAAGTGGAAGAGGCTCCTTACTCACTCTCACCCGCTCTAATTGCTGCTGTTTTCATCAATTTTTAGGGCTGAATGTTGAATAAGAAATAGAGTTCCTGCTTTAAAAGCATCCTTGGTTCTTCACTCTGTGCAAAGACAGTAGGATATAAAAAAAATGGAAAGCTTTGGTGGAGCAAAGTGCTGCAGATGTTCAGTGCCCTTCTCAGGACCCACTGGCACCATGGGTTTGTGTCCCCAAGGGAGGGCACAATGGGTTTGTGTCCCCATGGAGGATATGATGGGTTTGTGTCCCCATGGGAGGCACGATGGGTTTGTGTCCCCATGGAGGATATGATGGGTTTGTGTCCCCATGGGAGGCACGATGGGTTTGTGTCCCCATGGAGGATACGATGGGTTTGTGTCCCCATGGGAGGATATGATGGGTTTGTGTCCCCATGGAAGGATATGATGGGTTTGTGTCCCCATGGAAGGATATGATGGGTTTGTGTCCCCATGGGAGGATATGATGGGTTTGTGTCCCCATGGAGGATATGATGGGTTTGTGTCCCCATGGAGGATATGATGGGTTTGTGTCCCCATGGAGGATATGATGGGTTTGTGTCCCCATGGAGGATACTGATGGGTTTGTGTCCCCATGGGAGGATACGATGGGTTTGTGTCCCCATGGAGGATATGATGGGTTTGTGTCCCCATGGGGGGCATGATGGGTTTGTGTCCCCATGGAGGATACGATGGGTTTGTGTCCCCATGGAGGATATGATGGGTTTGTGTCCCCATGGAGGATATGATGGGTTTGTGTCCCCATGGAGGATATGATGGGTTTGTGTCCCCATGGAGGATATGATGGGTTTGTGTCCCCATGGGAGGATATGATGGGTTTGTGTCCCCATGGGGGGCATGATGGGTTTGTGTCCCCATGGAGGATATGATGGGTTTGTGTCCCCATGGAGGATACGATGGGTTTGTGTCCCCATGAATCCCTAAAGACACTGAGCTCCCCCAGACTGTTCCTCTGACTGCCCAGACAGGTCAGTGGGGCCGATTCACAGGGGGCTGGGGACTCTTGGGGTAATTAATTGCTGTGAAAGAATTCCTTTGAAACTCCTGCCTAAACTGCACAGCAGGAGCCACGGGTCATCCCAGGGCATCAGTTCTTAATTCCACATCAATGCTAAATGCATCAGGAACTCTGCAGAATGGTGCTGACCATGACCTCTGTTATTGTCCCAGTGACCATTCCCTCGTATTCCTGGAGTGAAGATGCTCCTTTGCACCTCCAGGTTGTGATTAGAGCTTTCTGTGCTGATTGAAGGGGCTCCCCTTGCAACCTTTTGTTCCACATGTGGAGAGGCAGACTGGCCCTGGTTAACACAAAACTGTTATTTTAATAATCAAGCAAATTGCTCAGGTTTCTCACAAAAAGGCATGTTAATGAATCCTGCTATTATTCTTGTAAACCTTCTTAGAGGGGACCCCGATTAACCCCAAACCTTTCTGAACTGCTGGCCTGGACAGCTCTTCATATAACAATTATTGCACAGAGGCACTGTCCCCTTTCCAAACCATGAGATCAAGGACCACACGAATATTTTGGCTCTGGGTGAACTCATATTCAGTATTTTCTCCCAGTGGCCATCCTTTGCCCTCTCTCCCATGGCTCTGTCCCGATTTGGGGGCTGGAATCTCCTTGCCAGTGCCATTTGAAGATGTGCATCGTGCAAAGGGAGAAAAAGGTGAGATTTGGAGAGCACCCACTGTCCCAGCAGCTGACAATGATCATTCTGAGGATCATTAGGTAGACAATTTAAAATCCATCTAACACACACTATATTCATTTTTGTGCTCTCTAGTTACTTAATACAGAGGGCTCTGAGATACAAAATGATATATCTTGTTGAGGTCTATATATATGCTTTATATAAAATTCTGTATATTCTGTATATATATATATATTCTGTATCAACCCAATTGTTTTCATCAACTAAACTTGTAAATTCACCTCCAAACACTACATGGAGCTCCTTCAAACAGTTTGCATTCCCCTCAACCCACAACAGTAGGAATGAAGGGAATTTTTCCTTCTGTAATTCATTTCTCAATCTAATTCTTTGAGATTTCTTCCAGATAACATCAACAATCCATAAAATTTGTGATTCTCTGCATACATTCAAAATCCAGCAGGTTTAGTCACTGTTCTATTTGCATTAGCTTGAAGCATAAACACCAAAGACTTGAAAGAATCTCTATTTGAAGCAGGTAAAAAAAAAAAAAAAAAGGACAGAAAAAGAAAACAGCAATAAAAATAACTCCTTCCCTCTGCATCCTAATGCAAACCTAAATTCATTTTTATTTTAAGGCCCTGGTTGTTTTCTGCTGTTAAATGCACCACAGAGGTGATGGGATAGAAGATTACAGAGCTGTGCTGTATTCTGTGTAATGGAAAAGAGAGAAACCTTCCAGGCTCTTGACAGATTATTCACACATTTAAGCATCAGCAGAATCAAGATGCATCAAATTTGCAGGATGATAAAAACAATGGCTCCATCTCAGAAGGGCTTGTTTCAGTTCAAAGTTTCCCTTCATTAGAAATAATTCATCAGCAATGAGATGTACTCAACATTGGTCATGTGGTTCAGATTGTACAGAACATTTGCATCCCTTCAGGTGTGGGATAAAATGCTCCAGGAAGACCCCAGCAGGATAAATCTTTTATCAGACTCTCCTGGAAGCAGCAGCCAGCTCAGCTCAGCTCCCCGAGCTTTTATTCCACAGCTGAGGAGCAAAGGCCTGAAGGACGGGCAACCAGCTCCTCCAAAAGATCAAAAGTAAAACACTGAGGTGCTCTGAGGCCTCGGCAAATCAAAGAGATGTGTTCCCATTTTTATTTGATTTCACGTGTCCCTTGGAGGAGCTGGGAATGCTCTCCCTGGGAATGGCCTTTGCACCAAGAATGAGCCCAGGGCAGCTGCCTACACCACCCTGATTCTGAGATCAAAGGCACAGCTTTGTCCTCTTCCAGCCCAGCCCCTGTTTGCCCTCTGTCCCATCCACTTGCTTTTTGCAGGTTTTGCTTTTAGGCTTTTTTTTGACCACTGTTCCCTCACCTGTCCCCCATCCCTGCTGCTGCTGAGCAGTTCCCAAACTCTTCCCTTACTCTCAGGCAAGGAACTTGCCTTAAAATCCCAGCCCCTATTTATTAATTACTGCTTTATAGTCTTCTGCTCTGAAATCACTGTTCCCTTCCTCCTGTAGGACACAACGTTTAGAGTTAAAAAAGCCAAACCACAACAAAACCCCCAACAAGATCTTGTCTCAGCCTTGCAGAACATCTCCAGCCTGCGAGCTGTGCACACATGGGCAAGATGCAGATTTGCTCTATTCTATAGTTAGGTATTTTGTAGCTTTTAGGAGGAAATGAGAGGGAAAATGTGAATGGACATGAAAAAGAAAGATCTGCACCAGCTCATCTTGCTTAGGCTGTGCTGGGAGAAAGGTGTTACTCAGCTTTAACTGTGAATAAATTGCCTTCTGGATGGCTGAAACTCCTTCTGCAGATAAAGACAAAGCTTCCCCAGCCCAGCAGGGTGGTGGAGGTGGTTTTGCAGGAGCAGAAGGGATGCACAGCCAGGTCCTTGCAGGCTGGAGCACGCAGGGATGGGTGAGAGACAGGACTGGGAGCAGGGGATGAGTGCAGGAGCAGCCTCCATCTCCCTGTCCTCTTCATGATGGGTTCTGGCTCAGGAGGTTTCCTCTCCTGCACATTGACCACTCTAAAACCCTCATTTCACTGAGTCCTGCACCCATTCAGAACTTCCCAATATGAATAACTTCTTAAACATTCACTGCTAAAACAATCCAGCATCACCCTTCTGGCTGTGGTTAACCCCACAACATTCCCAGAACGTCTCAGAGATTCGCAGATGAGACAATTTCCTGCCATGAGAGGATTTTCTTTGAGAGCTCACATTTTAAATGAGGTCTTTTATCATTCCCCTCTTCCCAGAAGGTTCCAGGCAGAGCAATGCCAGCTCCACGTGCACTCACAACTCGGGGGGTTCTTCTCCAGCTGACAGCTTGATGCAAATTAAATTTGCAATCCTATTCAATAATCACATCTTTCTTCTGTTCACTACTGTGCAGAGAACTCTTTGAAAGTTTTAAAGCTTTTTTTTTTTTAATACTGAATAAAAATAATATAAATAAAAATAAAAAAAAAATAAATAGATACAATTAATATAATAAACATAAATAAATAGAAATAAATAGAAATAAATAAAATTAAAAAAAAACCTCCAGGCCTGGATGGGAGCAAAACTGACCGTCAGGGCTCTG
>CM019238.1:17884268-17905117 GCA_009741485.1 Malurus cyaneus samueli | reverse complement strand
GCAGTGACGCTTGTCTCGATTGAGCGTCCTGGAAAAAAAAAAAAAAAAAAAAAAAAAAAAAAAAAAAAAAAAAAAAAAAAAAAAAAAAAAAATAAAAAAAAAAAAAAAAAAAAAAAATGGATCTTGCTGGGACACAAAGGAAGGGCTCTGTGTCAACATTTGCCTTGGCAGCCACAGCTGAACAAAAGGCCTTGAGCTGAGTCTCCACTGAGCCCTTCCTAAGAGCAGGAGCTCAGCAGAGCTGGGGTTCCCTGGGGCCTGGGAAGGACCAGAGCCATCCCCATCCACTGCTGCACCCCAACATGTCCCCTGCAATCCCCACTGCCAACAGGCTGAATTCACACTGTCCTGGAGTGCCCTACAGCAGAGCAAAATGGGTCTGGAACATCCCCCAGTGGGGTGAATCCCACGGGATTCCAAGCAGAGCAGAAGAGCCTCTGGAGGAGCTCCTGGCACGTACCGATCTGGCAGTTCTTGCCTTCATACCCAGCTGGGCACCAGCACACGTAGGAGTTTATCTCGTCCTTGCAAACAGCCCCGTTTTGGCAGGGGTTGGGGTTGCACTGATCCCCATCTTGGAGAGAAGAGAGCAGAGTTAACAAACACGAGTGTCCTCTGAACGCTGGGGCCTCGCTGCACAGCACAGCACAGCTTCCTTCTTTGTCATGGGAAATGGGGAGAGACCTGGCACCCAGGGGTGTCACAGATAATGCCAGCCCAGGGGTGACACCGACAGCAGGAATGTGCTGTAGCTGTCCCCTGTCCCTCTGGGTTAATTCTGCTCCTCTCAGCACAACCCTCTTCAGTCACCCCCATGCAACACCCCAACAGGACCCCATGTCTTAGAGTTAGACAAATGTAGAAGCTTTGCTTCTTCAAGAGTGGTTTAAGTATCCCAGTCTGGACTATTTCAACCCTAACGCTGCTCTGTGAAGTTGGGGTCTGTCTGTTTGGCTGTGGAGACCTCTCTGTGTATGAGGATGGAGAACTTTCATTCTTTCTCAGTCTGGTGCTGCTGTTATCAGTTTTCCTGGTGTGCCATTTTCACAGCTGCCTCCAGCTGAGCACCTGAGGCTTTAATGAAAACCCTGACTATTGCAGAATTGGTGAGCTAGCACTTTGGAGGAGCAAATCAGTGATGTTAATGGCAGAGCATGCCCTTTGAAATGCTCCTGCCTGCGGGGAAAGGGGAAGGGCTGGCTGTGTTCCTGTCCTGATGGTGACTGTGCCACATAACGGGGTTTTCAGCGAGCTGGAATGCAAAAATGCAAACAGGAACAAAATGGTTTGGGCTTGTCTGAGTCGTGGTGGGGAGGTTTGCACTGAGGTGAGGATTGCAGCTGGTGAGGGCAATTGGGGCTGGTGTTGTGCAAGGGGTGAGCTCTGTGGGCTGCCCATGCTGGGAACAGCAGCTCACCCTGAACAGCAAACCAGGCATTGGGGGACAGGAACATGGGGCATTCCTTATTGCAGCTCACCCTGAACAGCAAACCAGGCACTGGAGGACAGGAAAATGGGCATTCTTATTGCAGCTCCTGAACAGCACGGCTGAGACAGGTGGGGTATTCTTTAGCCCCTGAAGAAACCAGGCATTGGGGGACAGGAATTAGGACATTCCTATTGGCTACCCTGAACACAGGATGGGGACAGGAAATGGCATTCCTTATTGCAGCTCACCCTGAACAGCAACAGGCATGGGGACAGGAAAATGGGGATTCCTTATTGCAGCTCACCCTGAACAGCAAACAGGCATTGGGGACAGGATGGGATTCCTTATTGCAGCTCACCCCTGAACAGCAAACCAGGCACTGGGGGACAGGAATGTCTGGCATTCCTTATTTCTGATGAGCTAATCCGTTACAGTGGCAGGGAAACAAATGCAGTGCTGAGTTTCATCAGTTGTTTTTTGAGAGACAGTCCTACAATGCAAATGTAATGTTTTCATTTTATAGTCTGGACTGAATAATCTGAATTATTTAAGGCTTTTTTAGTGAGATGTTCTGGGCACTTTGCCAGTCAATGAAACAGTTCATTTATTGAGATGTCCTTAAAATTAGTTTCAGATGTAGTGGGCATTGAAATCTCTTTAAGGGACCATGGAGTCTTTGGGGATGGAGGCTGGAAAGGAAAAAGTGGATGTGGAAAGAAAACAGTGAAGTGAGGGTTTGGGAGCAATGGTGTGAATTGGCAGCAGCTGTTTGTGATGATTGTGTTGAGTCTCCACTTTAATATGGCATTTTTAGGGATTCACACTGTGCTTTCGGGAGGCTGTGCCTTGTCTGGGGATCTCTGCTGGAGAACATTTGCTGTTTGCTGAAGGGGTGTTAATTATGGCTGTGGTATTTTACTCTATAACACAGCTGAAACCGAAGCCCTGAGCGTGACCTGGGCTCAGTGAGATGCAGCATCTGCCTGAGATGGCTTTGTTCTGGGAGATTTTAGATTTGTTCCAAAAAACCCTGCTTGAACAAATAAAATGGGAAGACATTTTTCTTTGGTTGGGTGTCCATTCTAAACCAACGGGACAGCCCAGGCAGGGCTCAGAGTGCAAGGCTCTGACCATAACAGGGTTTTTAGATGCTGAAATACATTTGTTACAGTCACATCAGCTCTTTATGCACTGAGACATGAATATTAGGCATTAGAACATGAAGAAAGCAGCTCTTACCAACGTATGTTTGCCAAAACTGCATCTGCAAAGGGAAAAAGAGAAAGTTTTCCTTTGTTTTCTGATTTCTGGGTGTTGTGTGACTGAAATAGTACCAGGATGGCTCCAGAGCTGAAGGAGAAGACTTGAAGGGAAACCAGCACTGCATAACCCCAGTGGGACTGCACAAGCTTCTAAAGCAGCTCCCAGCCCAGCTGATGCTCTGCAGTGAGAATCAGCCCTGCTGGATGCTGCCCTTGCCCTGTGAGTTTCTCTCTCTGTTCCCTCTCTGGCCCCTCTGGCTCTCCAGTGAGAATCAGCCCTGCTGGATGCTGCCCTTGCCTGTGAGTTCTCTCCTCTCTGTTCCCTCCTCTCTCCCCTCTGTGCCCACCTGCAGACCCCCAGAGGAACCAGGCTGCTGCAGGACCCAGGCAGTGCCAGACTCACCGTTTTCTCCTCATTTTCAAACACCTCCCGGGCTTCCTCATAGCTGCACCTCTCCTCGATGCACTCCCTCTCCAGGTTGCCAGGAATGACCTCCTCCAGCCTGTTGGAGTTGGCTCTCCTGTGCCTCTGCAGGACGGAGCTGGCCTCTTTGTTGGGGATGAACACTGCAAAGGGAGCAGAGGGGCTGGGCAGGAGCTGTGCCAGCCTGGGGTGCAGTGGGACAGTGCCCAGGGCTCTGAACCCCAGATCAGAGGAGGGGAGCCCTTCCCAGGGGTGCCCCCCATGGCTGGGGACATTCCTGGAGTGTCACTGAGGCTCCTTTGGTGCTCAGGCACAACCAAAGGGTCAGATCTGCAGAGCCCAACAGAAACCATGGCAGGAGGGCAACTGGAGGGCTGAGTTTGATGTTTAAAATATCCCAAAGAGGATGGTGTGAAAATCTCCCATCACAGACTGCAATAAGCTGTTTTTAGAGGGGAAGATAATGCGCTTTTTCACGCTGCTGTTTGGTGAGGTACACAGAGATTGTCCTGCTGTAGCTGTGTCACACACACCCCTCCATCACCCCTTCTGCTGGCACTGCCAGGCACTGCCCCAATGAACCCATCCCATGGAGACAATTCACTGTCATGAACGCAGCTTGAGCTCCCTTCAGATCCCTCCAGGCTTCTCCATTTCTCACTGATCCCACCTGCTGTTTTACAGGCAAACCTGGGTTTGGAGTGAAGCTGCAGGTCCTGTGGGGTGACAGGAGTGGTGTTCACTGGGCTGAAAACCGCCCTGGCACTCAGAATGCACTCACACAGGACTGGCACTGTCTCAGGGTGTGAGATGGGTCAGGGGTGACAGGAGTGGCATTCACTGGGCTGTGAATTGCCCTGGCACTCAGAATGCACTCACACAGCATCACCACAATCTCAGGGTGTGAGATTGGCTCTGCCAGTCTCTGGGTTTTATGGAGGGTACACCTGGCTGGCTGGTGGCACAAATGGGAGGTTCTGCTCACTTTTCATTGCCGAGCAAACATTTGGAAAAAGCCTTTTTTAAACCTGTTTCCATCAATGTTTTTATGAAAGGAGAAAGAGCATCCTTGCAGCAAACAAGAGCTCACACTGGATGCACAGCAGCCTCTCTGGAGCTGCTTCTGTACAGATAAATCAGGCAGCAGGCTGCATTACTGTGTGGGATTACCCACATCCATCACCTGCTCTGTTTGTCTGCAGCTCTGGCTGCATCCACAGCCTTTGTTAAAATCACAATTGTTCTATTTGGTTTGTACAATCCTCGCAGTGGCAAACCCAGTGGCTGCTTTATGGATGTGAGCACTTGTTTGTTGTGCAGGACAGAATGGTGGCACATGGAGAGGTGTGACTGTCACTCCACCAGCAGCTGAAAACCACCCTCACACTTCTGTCCCCTTTTTCCCTTCTCTGTGTGCCTTCTAAAATGGCTGAATTGAGCTCTGAAAGCTTAAAGTTGCAAAAAATCTACGGAAACTTCCATTCTTAAAATGAATCCGTGTGACACGTGCTGTGTAAAATCAGCATTAGGCTGTTATTTCATTCCCCCAGAAAAGACCCAGAGCTTTAAAGAGGAGCCATAAAATGCAGCAATGACCTGAGCTGCTGTCTCTGACAGGACTGTCCCACTCCGAGTGACAAACTGTCCCTTTGCCAGCGCTGTGACATCCTGTACCCAAAAGGGAAGGATTGGCTCGGTTTTAAATGAACTCACCTGTATTTCCATCACCCAGACACGCTCCCAGCAGACAAATGGAGAGTATGAGGGGGGTATTTGCCATCTTTTCCCACTGCCCAAAGCGCTGGCTGACGGCTCGCTGGGGCGGCCCAGCTCAGTCAACAGTTCCAAAGTGCAGCCTCTTGTTTGCTGACTGCGGGTAACCCTTTGATTGAAGGTCCCCAATGTGGCAGTGCCCAGCAGAGATGGATGTGGGGCTGTTCTGAGTGCAGGGAGCCCCGGGGCTGGGGCAGTGGCCATAGGGACGGGCTCTGTGCCAACCTCCAGGATGGAGCTCTGCTCATTGCTCTGAGCCCAAACACCCCTGGGCAATGTTAAAGATTTTACCCCAGCTTATGAACCAGAAATTCTGTGCCCTCAGCCCGGAAAATTTAAAATATTCCTTTGTGGCTGGAGTTACCTTTGTTTGCAGCACAGACCCATCAGCTGCAGGTGAATAGGAGATGCTGAATGAGCTGCACCCTCGTGTGATCCGTCTGGTCTAGGTGGAAAAAAATCCTTTATTTTCCTTTTCTTGAGCAAACAAAAGTTCCTGAAACCTATAATTCATCTTGTTTCTTCCTGCTCCATTTGAAATGATCTTTATTCATCACTGACAGTAGCTTTTGTTATCACATTTCTGTGGTTGATAAATGGGTTAGGATGAGGTAATGTGCTGTTGATGTAAATTGAATGCAAAGTGAAGAAGGTAATGATCGTCTCTCATTTTCTGTGCATGAGGAAATGCAAATGTGAGAAAATAAATTGAGCTAAAATGCTGAAACAATACATCTCCTATCAATAAAGAGGGGTGTGGAGAATGGCCTGCCATAACAAAAGATAATTGGAATCTCATTACTGTAAATATTTTACTTTAGAACATAGGTCAGTCAAATTATTTTAGGTTTATGGTGCATATTTCACTTGTAATAGTTTTTGCAATATTCTCGTCGATTAATCTTTACAGAGAATGCCATCATTAGAATAAACATGGCCATTAATACAAATAATTTCTATTGTTTACTACAATTGCTGTCAACTTCTGGGGCACTCATTTGAAAGCAAAGTGCTTCTTTTTATTTATTTTGCAAACAAATCCTCAGCACTGTGTCCCCACCAGGAGATGGAAGCTTTGTTGCTTTGGTGGGTGGCATTGATATATCTGGGTTTATTATAATTTATTTAATTTATTTAATTTAGTTTAATCTGGGGTTCTGTGTTCCCAAAAGAAGAGTGTTTAAGATCCACACCCAGCTGATGTTCCTTCCTATTAAATATTCTTGCTGCAGCAATGGAGATGTCTGTTCTGGTGTGATGTAGGGGCTTTTTTGTTGAAATATCCTTTTTTTTTTTGGAACAGCCCCATCCCATGCATGGATTTCTGTCCAAGGCAGAAGGAGCTGTCAGGGTGCAGGGCAGGGTCACCCCCTCTGCCCCTCTTCCACAGGAGCTCTCTGCTGCAAACTGAAATGAAGTTTGTGCGAAGTCAGAACAAGAAATCTATTTCCATTTTAATCTGATAGATTTTTTTTTAATGGGCTCTATCTGCACTGATCGATAATGTTAAACAGCCTGAGGATCTGTTAAAGGATTGTTCATAATCTCCCTTGTCTCCAAATGCACCCTTTTAAGTGAAAAACCCTCACTCAAAACCTGAAGCAATTTGCCCTTGCCCTCTAGACAGCTGTGGTTAGTAATCTGTCCTTAACTAAGAACAAATAAGCAATTTCTGAAAAAGAAAAAAAGAACCAAAACAGGGGAAGCAATGCTTGATTTTTATTTTTTTTTTAATTTTTCCTTTTCTTTGCCTTAATCATATTTCATCTGTGGTTTTTATCTTCTCCTTGTCTCAGGCAAATTTTTTACCTGATTTCTTTGAAGTCCTTGGCTTTTTCTTCAGCCCTGATTGTGGGAAATGATGCAAATATGAAGGCAGCACAGCCATGGAGTCCCTCACAGTGCTGTTATAATGATTAACACCCTGGAGAAAGTACCAGAGCTGATAAAAACCCTCAATCTCTGGGATAGCAGGGTGTGGGTGGCCAGCAGTGACAGCAGTGAGCAGTGACAGCAGTGACAGAGTGACCCAGCCCAGGGGGGAACATGCCCTGGGCTTTAGGGGCTGCAGAACCCCAAAGGAGGGCTCTGGGGATGGGATTGGGATGGTAAGGAGGGGTCTGGTGGATGGGATTGGGATGGGGTTGGGACAAGGGGGGTCCTGGGGATGGGGATGGGGATTGGGCGAAGGAGGGGTTGGGGATGGGATGGTGGGATTGGGGCTGAAGGAGGGGTCTGGGGATGGGGTATTGGGATGGAGTCAAAGGGAGGGATGGAGATGGGGATTGGGGCCAAAGGGGGGTTGGGATGGGGATGGGGATGGGGAGCAGCAGCGAGGATCAGCTCCTCAGAGAGGGCAGCAATGTTTGCACAGGAGCAAACTCCCCTCTCTCACAGCCTCTCCTCTCCTGATCCATCTCAGGGATTTCAGTTCTCTGCTGGGCACTTTTCCTCTGCTTTTATGCTTCAATAATGGTGCCAAGAAAAGGCTGAATTCCCTCTGGATGCATCCATTGCAGTTAGCACTTAGCTCCGTCCCTCCCATTTTATTCTGGTTTTAATTAGACTCCTGAACAGGAGCACGGAGCAAACTCTGCTTTCATCTGGGAGGTCCTGTGGCTGTGAAATATTTACAGGAAGTAAATAACTGCCAGAAAGTAAAGAAGTCCCTGACTCCACATGAGTGTAGGAGTGCTTTGAAATTGTCTCATCCAAACAGAAGCTCCTCACGTTGAGTGGCACTAAGAAAACAGCAACACGGGCAAAATATCCCCATGAGAAGATAAACACAATTACTAATTCATGGAGCAGCACGTTTCACAGTAGCAGCTTTAGTATCTTTCTTTGCAGTTTGGTTTAAAATAGGCCAGATTAAAAGGAAATGTGGATTTGGTTTTGTCATCATCTTTTCAGAAAGCAGAGCACAGGTGTAGCACAGAGTGCTGCTGGACCACCTAAATTTAGAATTCACAAATTGTGTGGAAAGAAGCTCACTCGCTTTCAGGCAGATCAGCAAGCTCAAACATCAGTGTCAGAGCAAGAGCTGAATGAAATAGAAGCTGGAAATGTGGCTTGGTGTGAGATGACACAGTCCCTGTGTAGGCACGTGTGAGAGACAGAGGCTTCTCCTGGCCAGGCTGGACCCAGCTGAGCTGGACTCATCCTGCTCTGACAGGGGAGGGTTCCTTGTGCCTGTCTGGTGCCTGGCACTGGGACAGGGAGCTGTCCCTCCCTTCCTCTCCTTTTCTTGCTGGAGCAGCCTCCATTGACAGATCACTTTATGTGTCAAACTTTATTTTTGGATGGTTCAGACTGGGGTGAAAGGAGCCTCAGCCAGCACATCCAAACCCACCATAACCAAAGCTCTGGCACCTAAAACTGAGCCTAAAGTGATAACATTCATGTTCTTGTTCTGCCCTTTTCCTAAATCAACATTTGTGACTATTGCCGATTTCCTTTTCTTTGCCTTAATCATATTTCACTGTGGTTTTTATCGTCTCCTTGTCTCAGGGCATCATGAGAGAAGAAGGAATCAAGCTCAGCTGGGTGCAAGCATTCCTAGGAAGCAGCAGTGTCCTAGGAATGTTCTGTGTTTTGGAAATTCAGACAATGCCTCTTGTTATGGACACTTGCACGAGTGCAAGGCCAGGAGGCAAAACTGCTCCATCAGCACAGGAATAAAAATATAAATAAATATAATAAATATAACTGAAAAAAATATATAAATAAAATAAAAATAAATAGATAAATTAATATAATAACATAAATAAATAGATATAAATGAAATATAAAATTATAATAATCCCCAGGCTGGAGGGGAGCAAAACTGACCGTCAGGGCTCTGCTGCAGGATTAAAGCACTGCTGGCAGGTGGATGTGGGGAATGAAGCTCAGTGCTAGTAAATGCTTTTGACCTGTGCCCTGGCTGTGGGTAATTTACAGCACACTCGAAAATCTCATCTGGGTTATGTCCAATTCACAGAAGTTGATTTCCAAGGTGGTTATTTATAGACTTCCTTCCTGACTCCGGGGTTTCTTGTGGAAATGTCTGAACATCAGCTCTCTGAGCAATCCCCATAAAATTAAAATTTTCAATTTTAATGGTGAATAAACAGTTTAAGGGAAATGAAATATTATCCAACAAATCCTTCCTTTCACTTAAAGCTCTGAGACTTTAAATATTTATTAGCAGTGTCTTGGCTGTGCAGCAATGTTAAAAGGCTCAGCACCATTCAAGGGGGAAAACAATTCATTTGATTAAAAACAAACAGAAAATGCCACTTCCTATTAGGGTGTTTGGAAAAATGATTGGCACTTTTGTCTTCACTGAGCACAGCCAGAAATGGGGTTTGGGTTTTATTTCATCCTTTAAACCTCCTTACAAATTTCCTCCCCAATTGTTGTGGTTCTTTCTTGGCGTGGCCCTGGAGGAGCAGTGCTGATGTTTTTCTGGGCAGATCCACCACATGGGCTCTTCATGTTCTTCATTCATCCATGGGGGGCCTTTGGGGCTAATTGTTCTATTTTAGGTTCTGTTTTTCCCTTTAGCTATGTAGGAAACAGCCTGCTGTAATCCCAGAGGAAAGTAATTTCAGGTTTGGGAAATCTGAGGAAACTTTTTCTGCCTGTTCAATGATTGAAATACCAGTACCTTTTCTTTATTAATTATATTTATTTATATTTGTTTATTCCTGTGCTGATGGAGCAGTTTTGCCTCCTGGCCTTGCACTCGTGCAAGTGTCCATAACAAGAGGCATTGTCTGAATTTCCAAAACACAGAACATTCCTAGGACACTGCTGCTTCCTAGGAATGCTTGCACCCAGCTGAGCTTGATTCCTTCTTCTCTCAGGATGCCCTGAGAAAAGGAGACGATAAAAACCACAGATGAAATATGATTAAGGGAAAGAAAAGGAAATCGGCAATAGTCACAAATGTTGATTTAGGAAAAGGGCAGAACAAGAACACTGAATGTTATCACTTTAGGCTCAGTTTTAGGTGCCAGAGCTTTGGTTATGGTGGGTTTGGATGTGCTGGCTGAGACTCCTTTCACCCCAGTCTGAACCATCCAGAAATAAAGTTTGACACAAAGTGATCTGTCAATGGAGGCTGCTCCTCAGTTCACAGAAAAGGAGAGGAAGGGAGGGACAGCTCCCTGTCCCAGTGCCAGGCACCAGAGCAGGCACAAGGAACCCTCCCCTGTCAGAGCAGGATGAGTCCAGCTCAGCTGGGTCCAGCCTGGCCAGGAGAAGCCTCTGTCTCTCACACGTGCCCTGACACAGGGACTGTGTCATCTCACACCAAGCCACATTTCCAGCTTCTATTTCATTCAGCTCTTGCTCTGACACTGATGTTTGAGCTTGCTGATCTGCCTGACCCACTGAAACCTGCCAGAGCTGAGCTTTCTTTCACTGCTTTATCTGAGTTTGAAGTGGAGAGGTGAATTCTAAATTTAGAGTGGCTCCAGCAGCACTCTGTGTCTACCTGTGCTCTGCTTTCTGAAAAGATGATGACAAAACCAAATCCACATTTCCTTTTAATCTGGCCTATTTTAAACCAAACTGCAAAGAAAGATACTAAAGCTGCTACTGTGAAACGTGCTGCTCCATGAATTAGTAATTGTGTTTATCTTCTGCATTGGGGATATTTTGCCCGTGTTGCTGTTTTCTTAGTGCCACTCAACGTGAGGAGCTTCTGTTTGGATGAGACAATTTCAAAGCACTCCTACACTCATGTAGAGTCAGGGACTTCTTTACTTTCTGGCAGTTATTTACTTCCTGTAAATATTTCACAGCCACAGGACCTCCCAGATGAAAGCAGAGTTTGCTCCGTGCTCCTGTTCAGGAGTCTAATTAAAACCAGAATAAAATGGGAGGGACGGAGCTAAGTGCTAACTGCCATGGATGCATCCAGAGGGAATTCAGCCTTTTCTTGGCACCATTATTGAAGCATAAAAGCAGAGGAAAAGTGCCCAGCACAGAACTGAAATCCCTGAGATGGATCAGGAGAGGAGAGGCTGTGAGAGAGGGGAGTTTGCTCCTGTGCAAACATTGCTGCCCTCTCTGAGGAGCTGATCCTCGCTGCTGCTCCCCATCCCCATCCCCAACCCCCCTTTGGCCCCAATCCCCATCTCCATCCCCTCCTTTGCTCCAGTCCCAAACCCCATCCCCAGACCCCTCCTTCACCCAATCCCCATCCCATCCCCAGACCCCTCCTTTCGCCCAATCCCCACCCATCCCCAGACCCCTCCTTTGGTCCCAATCCCATCCCAATCCCCCATCCCCAGACCCCTCCTTTAGCCATCCAATCCCCACCCAGAGCCCTCCTTTGGGGTTCTGCAGCCCCTAAAGCCCAGGGCATGTTCCCCCCTGGGCTGGGTCACTCTGTCACTGCTGTCACTGCTGTCACTGCTGTCACTGCTGGCCACCCACACCCTGCTATCCCAGAGATTGAGGGTTTTTATCAGCTCTGGTACTTTCTCCAGGGTGTTAATCATTATAACAGCACTGTGAGGGACTCCATGGCTGTGCTGCCTTCATATTTGCATCATTTCCCACAATCAGGGCTGAAGAAAAAGCCAAGGACTTCAAAGAAATCAGGTAAAAAATTTGCCTGAGACAAGGAGAAGATAAAAACCACAGAGAATATGATTAAGGCAAAGAAAGGAAAAATTAAAAAAAAATAAAATCAAGCATTGCTTCCCCTGTTTGGTTCTTTTTTTCTTTTTCAGAAATTGCTTATTTGTTCTTAGTTAAGGAAGATTACTAACCACAGCTGTCTAGAAGGGCAAGGGCAAATTGCTTCAGGTTTTGAGTGAGGGTTTTTCACTTAAAAGGGTGCATTTGGAGACAAGGGAGATTATGAACAATCCTTTAACAGATCCTCAGGCTGTTTAACATTATCGATCAGTGCAGATAGAGCCCATTAAAAAAAAATCTATCAGATTAAAATGGAAATAGATTTCTTGTTCTGACTTCGCACAAACTTCATTTCAGTTTGCAGCAGAGAGCTCCTGTGGAAGAGGGGCAGAGGGGGTGACCCTGCCCTGCACCCTGACAGCTCCTTCTGCCTTGGACAGAAATCCATGCATGGGATGGGGCTGTTCCAAAAAAAAAAAGGATATTTCAACAAAAAAGCCCCTACATCACACCAGAACAGACATCTCCATTGCTGCAGCAAGAATATTTAATAGGAAGGAACATCAGCTGGGTGTGGATCATAAACACTCTTCTTTTGGGAACACAGAACCCCAGATTAAATTAAATTAAATTAAATTAATTAATTAAATACCCCCAGATATTATCAATGCCACCCACCAAAGCAACAAAGCTTCCATCTCCTGGTGGGGACACAGTGCTGAGGATTTGTTTGAAAAATAAATAAAAAGAAGCACTTTGCTTTCAAATGAGTGCCCCAGAAGTTGACAGCAATTGTAGTGAACAATAGAAATTATTTGTATTAATGGCCATGTTTATTCTAATGATGGCATTCTCTGTAAAGATTAATTGACGAGAATATTGCAAAAACTATTACAAGTGAAATATGCACCATAAACCTAAAATAATTTGACTGACCTATGTTCTAAAGTAAAATATTTACAGTAATGAGATTCCAATTATCTTTTGTTATGGCAGGCCATTCTCCACACCCCTCTTTATTGATAGGAGATGTATTGTTTCAGCATTTTAGCTCAATTTATTTTCTCACATTTGCATTTCCTCATGCACAGAAAATGAGAGATGATCATTACCTTCTTCACTTTGCATTCAATTTACATCAACAGCACATTACCTCATCCTAACCCATTTATCAACCACAGAAATGTGATAACAAAAGCTACTGTCAGTGATGAATAAAGATCATTTCAAATGGAGCAGGAAGAAACAAGATGAATTATAGGTTTCAGGAACTTTTGTTTGCTCAAGAAAAGGAAAAGAAAGGATTTTTTTCCACCTAGACCAGATGGATCACACGAGGCTGCAGCTCATTCAGCCTCTCCTATTCACCTGCAGCTGATGGGTCTGTGCTGCGTACAAAGGTAATGACAAACACAAAGGAATATTTTAAATTTTCCGGGCTGAGGGCACAGAATTTCTGGTTCATAAGCTGGAGTAAAATCTTTAACAGCTGCCCAGGAGTGTTTGGGCTCAGAGCAATGAGCAGAGCTCCATCCTGGAGGTTGGCACAGAGCCCGTCCCTATGGCCACTGCCCCAGCCCCGGGGCTCCCTGCACTCAGAACAGCCCCACATCCATCTCTGCTGGGCACTGCCACATTGGGGACCTTCAATCAAAGGGTTACCCGCAGTCAGCAAACAAGAGGCTGCACTTTGGAACTGTTGACCGAGCTGGGCCGCCCCAGCGAGCCGTCAGCCAGCGCTTTGGGCAGTGGGAAAAGATGGCAAATACCCCCCTCATACTCTCCATTTGTCTGCTGGGAGCGTGTCTGGGTGATGGAAATACAGGTGAGTTCATTTAAAACCGAGCCAATCCTTCCCTTTTGGGTACAGGATGTCACAGCGCTGGCAAAGGGACAGTTTGTCACTCGGAGTGGGACAGTCCTGTCAGAGACAGCAGCTCATGTCATTGCTGCATTTTATGGCTCCTCTTTAAAGCTCTGGGTCTTTTCTGGGGGAATGGAATAACAGCCTAATGCTGATTTTACACAGCACGTGTCACACGGATTCATTTTAAGAATGGAAGTTTCCGTAGATTTTTTGCAACTTTAAGCTTTCAGAGCTCAATTCAGCCATTTTAGAAGGCACACAGAGAAGGGGAAAAGGGGACAGAAGTGTGAGGGTGGTTTTCAGCTGCTGGTGGAGTGACAGTCACACCTCTCCATGTGCCACCACTCTGTCCTGCACAACAAACAAGTGCTCACATCCATAAAGCAGCCACTGGGTTTGCCACTGCGAGGATTGTACAAACCAAATAGAACAATTGTGATTTTAACAAAGGCTGTGGATGCAGCCAGAGCTGCAGACAAACAGAGCAGGTGATGGATGTGGGCAATCCCACACAGTAATGCAGCCTGCTGCCTGATTTATCTGTACAGAARCAGCTCCAGAGAGGCTGCTGTGCATCAGTGTGAGCTCTTGTTTGCTGCAAGGATGCTCTTTCTCCTTTCATAAAAACATTGATGGAAACAGGTTTAAAAAAGGCTTTTTCCAAATGTTTGCTCGGCAATGAAAAGTGAGCAGAACCTCCCATTTGTGCCACCAGCCAGCCCGGTGTACCTTCCATAAAATACAGCTGGCAGAGCCAATCTCACACCCTGAGATTGTGGTGATGCTGTGTGAGTGCATTCTGAGTGTCAGGGCAGTTCACAGCCCAGTCAATGCCATTCCTGTCACCCCATTTTGTCACCCCACTCCTGTCACCCCTGACCCATCTCACACCCTGAGACAGTGCCAGTCCTGTGTGAGTGCATTCTGAGTGCCAGGGTGGTTTTCAGTCCAGTCAATGCCACTCCTGTCACCCCACAGGACCTGCAGCTTCACTCCAAACCCAGGTTTGCCTGTAAAACAGCAGGTGGGATCAGTGAGAAATGGAGAAAGCCTGGAGGGATCTGAAGGGAGCTCAAGCTGCGTTCATGACAGTGAATTGTCTCCATGGGATGGGTTCATTGGGGCAGTGCCTGGCAGTGCCAGCAGAAGGGGTGATGGAGGGGTGTGTGTGACACAGCTACAGCAGGACAATCTCTGTGTACCTCACCAAACAGCAGCGTGAAAAAGCGCATTATCTTCCCCTCTAAAAACAGCTTATTGCAGTCTGTGATGGGAGATTTTCACACCATCCTCTTTGGGATATTTTAAACATCAAACTCAGCCCTCCAGTTGCCCTCCTGCCATGGTTTCTGTTGGGCTCTGCAGATCTGACCCTTTGGTTGTGCCTGAGCACCAAAGGAGCCTCAGTGACACTCCAGGAATGTCCCCAGCCATGGGGGGCACCCCTGGGAAGGGCTCCCCTCCTCTGATCTGGGGTTCAGAGCCCTGGGCACTGTCCCACTGCACCCCAGGCTGGCACAGCTCCTGCCCAGCCCCGCTCTGCTCCCTTTGCAGTGGGAGTGCATCGAGGAGAGGTGCAGCTATGAGGAAGCCCGGGAGGTGTTTGAAAATGAGGAGAAAACGGTGAGTCTGGCAGTGGCTGGGTCCTGCAGCAGCCTGGTTCCTCTGAGGGGTCTGCAGGTGGGCACAGAGGGGAGAGAGGAGGGAACAGAGAGGAGAGAACTCACAGGGCAAGGGCAGCATCCAGCAGGGCTGATTCTCACTGGAGAGCCAGAGGGGCCAGAGGAGGGAACAGAGAGGAGAAAACTCACAGGGCAAGGGCAGCATCCAGCAGGGCTGATTCTCACTGCAGAGCATCAGCTGGGCTGGGAGCTGCTTTAGAAGCTTTGTCAGTCCCCACTGGGGTTATGCAGTGCTGGTTTCCCTTCAAGTCTTCTCCTTCAGCTCTGGAGCCATCCTGGTACTATTTCAGTCACACAACACCCAGAAATCAGAAAACAAAGGAAAACTTTCTCTTTTTCCCTTTGCAGATGCAGTTTTGGCAAACATACGTTGGTAAGAGCTGCTTTCTTCATGTTCTAATGCCTAATATTCATGTCTCAGTGCATAAAGAGCTGATGTGACTGTAACAAATGTATTTCAGCATCTAAAAACCCTGTTATGGTCAGAGCCTTGCACTCTGAGCCCTGCCTGGGCTGTCCCGTTGGTTTAGAATGGACACCCAACCAAAGAAAAATGTCTTCCCATTTTATTTGTTCAAGCAGGGTTTTTTGGAACAAATCTAAAATCTCCCAGAACAAAGCCATCTCAGGCAGATGCTGCATCTCACTGAGCCCAGGTCACGCTCAGGGCTTCGGTTTCAGCTGTGTTATAGAGTAAAATACCACAGCCATAATTAACACCCCTTCAGCAAACAGCAAATGTTCTCCAGCAGAGATCCCCAGACAAGGCACAGCCTCCCGAAAGCACAGTGTGAATCCCTAAAAATGCCATATTAAAGTGGAGACTCAACACAATCATCACAAACAGCTGCTGCCAATTCACACCATTGCTCCCAAACCCTCACTTCACTGTTTTCTTTCCACATCCACTTTTTCCTTTCCAGCCTCCATCCCCAAAGACTCCATGGTCCCTTAAAGAGATTTCAATGCCCACTACATCTGAAACTAATTTTAAGGACATCTCAATAAATGAACTGTTTCATTGACTGGCAAAGTGCCCAGAACATCTCACTAAAAAAGCCTTAAATAATTCAGATTATTCAGTCCAGACTATAAAATGAAAACATTACATTTGCATTGTAGGACTGTACTCTCAAAAAACAACTGATGAAACTCAGCACTGCATTTGTTTCCCTGCCACTGTAACGGATTAGCTCATCAGAAATAAGGAATGCCAGATATTCCTATCCCCCAATGCCTGGTTTGCTGTTCAGGGTGAGCTGCTGTAACTCATCAGAAATAAGGAATGCCAGATATTCCTGTCCCCCAATGCCTGGTTTGCTGTTCAGGGTGAGCTGCTGTAACTCATCAGAAATAAGGAATGCCACAGATTCCTGTCCCCCAATGCCTGGTTTGCTGTTCAGGGTGAGCTGCAATAAGGAATACCCCATTTTCCTGTCCTCCAATGCCTGTTTTGCTGTTCAGGGGTGAGCTGCAATAAGGAATGCCCCATTTTCCTGTCCCCCAATGCCTGGTTTGCTGTTCAGGGTGAGCTGCTGTT
Source organism: Malurus cyaneus samueli (assembly GCA_009741485.1). Lineage (NCBI taxonomy): Eukaryota > Metazoa > Chordata > Aves > Passeriformes > Maluridae > Malurus > Malurus cyaneus. The sequence continues at coordinate 17,888,504 of CM019238.1, read as the reverse complement.
CCCAGCATGGGCAGCCCACAGAGCTCACCCCTTGCACAACACCAGCCCCAATTGCCCTCACCAGCTGCAATCCTCACCTCAGTGCAAACCTCCCCACCACGACTCAGACAAGCCCAAACCATTTTGTTCCTGTTTGCATTTTTGCATTCCAGCTCGCTGAAAACCCCGTTATGTGGCACAGTCACCATCAGGACAGGAACACAGCCAGCCCTTCCCCTTTCCCCGCAGGCAGGAGCATTTCAAAGGGCATGCTCTGCCATTAACATCACTGATTTGCTCCTCCAAAATGCTAGCTCACCAATTCTGCAATAGTCAGGGTTTTCATTAAAGCCTCAGGTGCTCAGCTGGAGGCAGCTGTGAAAATGGCACACCAGGAAAACTGATAACAGCAGCACCAGACTGAGAAAGAATGAAAGTTCTCCATCCTCATACCCAGAGAGGTCTCCACAGCCAAACGGACAGACCTGAACTTCACAGAGCAGTGTTAGGGTTGAAATAGTCCAGACTGGGATACTTAAACCACTCTTGAAGAAGCAAAGCTTCTACATTTGTCTAACTCTAAGACATGGGGTCCTGTTGGGGTGTTGCATGGGGGGGACTGAAGAGGGTTGTGCTGAGAGGAGCAGAATTAACCCAGAGGGACAGGGGACAGCTACAGCACATTCCTGCTGTCGGTGTCACCCCTGGGCTGGCATTATCTGTGACACCCCTGGGTGCCAGGTTCTCCCCATTTCCCATGACAAAGAAGGAAGCTGTGCTGTGCTGTGCTGTGCTGTGCTGTGCTGTGCAGCGAGGCCCCAGCGTTCAGAGGACACTCGTGTTTGTTAACTCTGCTCTCTTCTCTCCAAGATGGGGATCAGTGCAACCCCAACCCCTGCCAAAACGGGGCTGTTTGCAAGGACGAGATAAACTCCTACGTGTGCTGGTGCCCAGCTGGGTATGAAGGCAAGAACTGCCAGATCGGTACGTGCCAGGAGCTCCTCCAGAGGCTCTTCTGCTCTGCTTGGAATCCCGTGGGATTCACCCCACTGGGGGATGTTCCAGACCCATTTTGCTCTGCTGTAGGGCACTCCAGGACAGTGTGAATTCAGCCTGTTGGCAGTGGGGATTGCAGGGGACATGTTGGGGTGCAGCAGTGGATGGGGATGGCTCTGGTCCTTCCCAGGCCCCAGGGAACCCCAGCTCTGCTGAGCGCCTGCTCTTAGGAAGGGCTCAGTGGAGACTCAGCTCAAGGCCTTTTGTTCAGCTGTGGCTGCCAAGGCAAATGTTGACACAGAGCCCTTCCTTTGTGTCCCAGCACGAGCCTTTCCAGGACTGCTCAATCGAGGACAAGCTGTCACTGCTGAAAGCAGCATTTCCCCAGAGCCCCAGGAACTCCCCCCTTCTCCCACTGCCCTTTCCCTTTCTCACACTGGGACTGGGCAGGGCAGGGTTATCCCAACTTCCTCTCAATGGCACTCTGCTAAATTCATAATTGTAATTATCAGCAGCAACCTTGATTCTGAAGGCAAATAAAAAGCAAATATTTTCCTGATGGGTTAAGGAGTTTATGAAAACCAAACAGCTGATAATTTAAGCGAGAGGGATATGCAGCTCTTATATTTATAATATAATCAGGGGCTGTGCAACTCGCATAATGTGCTAGACTCACTGCACTAATAAAAGATTCTCTTTCTAGTTGTATTTCTGCTCTGGCAAGAGAGGAGTGTACGTTAAAAAGAGCATTTCAAAGTTGCATCAAATTTAAATCATCTCATTGCAGATTTCTTGGGGAAGTGAGACAGGAGCAAAAATAGAGCTAGAAGTGAGGCGTGAAGAGGAGCTCAGTAAAAATAGTAAATGATGGCATTAAAATGGCTACAGGAAGGGAGGTGTCCTTGAGGAAGTAGGAGTGGAGTTAATCTGCCGTGAAGTTATTTGAAAACTCGCTGAGAATGGCAAGGGCCTCTGCAGATCGGTGGTTCCCACCTCCAAGGTGTTCCCAGCACAGAGGAGTGAGAGGTGGGCTGGGAAGAGACTGCTGCAAGTCATGGGAATCTCACTCTGCCTCGGGCTGGCACTTGTCACACCACACATTTCCTGCTGAAATGGATCCTCCCAGTCAGGCTGTGACAATTCATGGGTGCACCAGGAGGAACGGAAGGCTTGTCTCAAAGTTTTCATTCAGACCCCTCAATACTCCCAGCCCAAAGCCCTGCTGGGTTCAGGGTTTGCTCCAATCCCATGCACGGTGCTCTCAGCCCTGCCAGCAGCACGGTGGGGAAATCACGTGCCTTGTGACCAAATATTTGCAGGAGTCCTTTGGGGTCAGGCTGTCACATCACAGTGTTGGAGCAGGAGGCTGCGCCAGGGCTCTGGGGGGCTCTGGAAGCTCCTCACACCCCCTTCTCAAAGAATTGTCTGGGGTGGGATCGGCCTTCTTCCCAATCTCCTTCCAAACTTGTTTTCCTTAGTCTGGATCAGCCACAGGAGGTTACTGAGCCCAAAAGCCCAAATGTCAAATCTCTGCCCAGTTGTGTTCCTAAAGAGCTCCCACAGTTCCATTTTCATTTCTTTCAGACTTCACTTGTGCTATTAAAAACGGAGGCTGCAAGCACTTTTGCAGTCTTGATTCATCACAGAAGGTTGTGTGCTCCTGTGCTTCTGGCTACAAACTTCATGAAGATGGGAAGTCCTGTGAACCTACAGGTTAACTTTTAAACTGTTCTTAAAAGATTTGGGTTAAAGTTTTCAAGACTTTGTCCTGAGTTTAGATACATTAATTTCACAGACATGAAATATCCGGCTGGTAATTTCCCAATGAAAACCCTGTTGCTTGTTTTCCTGCTTAGCAAATGTAGAGCCTGAGCCTGCACTTTCCCAAAGGCAGGAGTGGGGTCTGGCTCAAAGGATTCCATTTAAACATCCCTTTCTTAGCCCAGCTGGGTGGAGAAGGAGGGTGATTGTCCAGGAATTTGTTTGTAAAGCTGCTTGCACAGGCTCCTCTCCCAGCTGCAGCCAGATGTGCTGGCTTTCAGCAATCAGAGCAGGGAACATCTTAGGCTGGGAATCTGTTAACAGAGATCAGCAAGAGCTCAGGCCAGTGTTGCCCAACATGCTGTATCACTTTCACTGGGCCAGAAAGGTTTACTGTTAGCAGGAAGATCATCTTTCAGCTTGGGTGATTGCCCTTCCTGCAGAAGCTGAGCTTCTGTTGGCTCTGAAGCCTTCATTTCATAGGCCAACCTTGTGGGTAGCACTTTCCATCACTCAACACCTATTGCAGTCCTGTTCCTGGAGTGAACTGTTTAAAAATAAGAGATGAAGTCTCAGTAGGCCACACTCACATCTGATTTTACACTAATGTTTGTTTGCTCAGTGCTTCTGAAAGCTTTTCAGATGAAAGACAATGCCTGGTGCTATTTACTATTTTGACTGCCACTACCAGCAGGAATTCGGCACACACTGCGTGGGAGAGAAATGGGAAGAGCTCGTCTGAAACGAGCCTGCAGATCAGATCTTCATTAACAGAGAAAATTTACAACTCCAGGAAGAGTTTATTAATGTTTTCCTCACCTTGGTGCCAAGCAGGATTATGTGTACAATTGGCAGCCCTCATTTCCTGCCCTGTCCCAGCTGGCTGTGCATTGTTGTGCAGTCACTGCTGTAGGGATGGGGGCCAAGAGATCCCCAGGGATGAGCAGAGCAGCCCAGAACAGGCTCAGCTGCCCCAGGTGTCAGTGTGCATGCTCAACAATGGTTGTTTCACTTGAGAGCAGCTCAGATCTCATTTCTAAAGCTCAGCAATAACCCGAGCTTTGCTGCTTTCACATCTCACCCACTCTGGGGCTCCAGGGGACGTTAGCACAGGGCACAGTGCTCAGCCCACAGCCCCGTGCTGGTGATGCCTTATCAATCAGGCTGATCTGAAAGAGAGCCCAGACAAACTTAATGAGAATACACAACTTTAATCCAGGCCTAACAGGCCTATTGGTACATTAGGGCAGACAAAGCCTCCTCCTGAGGCTACACCCCAAATGGACACTGGGTCACGAGATCTTCCCCTTTTATAAGTTCTGCCTTATTAACATATTGGTTGTTTATTCTCCAATGATCTTTACAGGTGATGATGTCACCCACCCCAAACTTGCTCCCCCCCAACTCTCTGTTGTTTCCATATTTTGGGGCTCTGAGGTGTCCTTGGATTCAGGCTCAGAGAGGGATTGTTTTGTCTAAAGATGGGAGAATGGGAGTTTT
>CM019238.1:17702180-17878925 GCA_009741485.1 Malurus cyaneus samueli | reverse complement strand
ATGGTCAGTGGGGCTGCAATCCCATAGGTTGCACCCCAGGGATGGTCAGTGGGGCTGCAATCCCATGAATGGCCCCCCAGGGATGGTCAGTGGGGCTGCAATCCCATAGGGTGGCACCCCAGGGATGGTCAGTGGGGCTGCAATCCCATGAATGGCACCCCAGGGATGGTCAGTGGGGCTGCAATCCCATGGGGTGGCACCCCAGGGATGGTCAGTGGGGCTGCAATCCCATAGGGTGGCACCCCAGGGATGGTCAGTGGGGCTGCCACAGAGGGTCCCAGCCCACGCCCCGTTTTTCCCTGCAGGTGAACACAACCTCAGGAGCGATGACCACACGGAGCAGCGGCGCAGAGTGGTGAAAGTGCTCCCCCACCCCACGTACAACGCCAGCAAAAGCGAGTACCACAACGACATCGCCCTGCTGGAGCTGGAGCAGCCGCTGACATTGAGCAGCTACGTGACCCCCATCTGCCTGGGCAGCCGCGAGTTCACCAACGCGCTGCTGAAGCAGGGCATGGGCACGGTCAGCGGCTGGGGCCGGCAGCTGTTCCGCGGCCGCCAGGCCACCACCCTGCAGGTGCTCAAAGTGCCCTTCGTGGACCGGCCCACCTGCCTCAAGAGCACCTCCACCACCATCCTGCAGAACATGTTCTGCGCTGGCTTCCCGTCCGGGGGCAGGGACACGTGTGACGGGGACAGCGGGGGCCCCTACACCACCGAGATCGAGGGCACCTGGTTCCTGACGGGCATCACCAGCTGGGGAGAGGAATGTGCCAAGCCCGGCAAGTACGGCATCTACACCAGGGTGTCCAAGTACGTCAAGTGGATAAAACAAACCACAAAGCTCACCTGAGCCAGGGCAGCGCCGTGCCGTGCTGGGACAGGCTGCTTGGAGAGGAACCACACAAAGCTCCGGGCCTTGGAGAAATCATTGCATTTTAATAAACATTTCCCAGTGAAACTTTCGCTCTTGGAAGGCACAAAATTGAGAGAATGCAATGAAAATGTGGTAATGAGGAAATAAAAATGAGCCATGGCTGCCTGTCTGAATGCACTGGTGCTGCTGAAGTGTGTAAGTGCCCAAATCATGCGTGCAGAGGTTGGTGGATGAGCTGGGGAATGGCTCACACGTGTCCCAGCGTGGCAGGAATGGCTCACACGTGTCCCAGCGTGGCAGGAATGGCAATTTTTTTTTTCCTCTAGAATTACAGCAGATGAACAGAATTGCATATTCTCATATGGTTTATTTAACAAGTTTTTAATCTTTAAATATAGATTTAACACATTTTTACAGGTACATATACAATATAGTTTATTTAAATTTGCAGTCAGAGAAAATTCTCTACTGTAATTTATACATATACATGAAGAGCCTAGTTCAACAGCATACTCAGGGTCACATACCATGTCGTGTGCAAAGTTTCAAATGTTAAAAACCTCAGACTGTACATTCAGATTTGCAGAACTTATCAACCTCATAAATTAATAAAAGCTTAGATTTAAAACCATGGAAGACAAAAAGGATTAAAATCATTTAATATGCAACGTGTGCTATGTTTCAGACAAATATTTACAGTTGTACCTCAAAATGTGTTTTGTTACCACAGGAATTGTTACCACCATAAACAGCCCCACAGTAACTTAGGACACTCCTACTTTTCCACCTGATAGTGCATTGTGATTGGTTTTAAAGCAGATGAAAAGAACCTTCAGTGGTTTAAAACCCTGGCCCTGTGAGTGCCATGGCTGAAGGATGCCAGGATCATTCTGGGTGCTGTGGTTCACACTCAGCTGGTCTCGTTTTTGGGGTGTACAGGGGTTCCCCACAGCACCCAATGTGGAGAAATGTCCCCTGTGTGATGGGAACCCAGACCAGAACAGCATCCAGCAGCTCAGCAGCTCCTCCACACAAAAATGGTCACAAAACAAAGCCCAGGATGGCCTAACTCAACTTGGGACTGTGTCTAAGGAGTGGTTCACAAATGAAAGTCAGATGATAAAGGTCCCCCTTTAGTCCATGGTACAAACATTTCATTTGGCTGGCACAGAGTGAATTCACTACTGCATGCACACGATTAACCCTGCTCTCCACACACTCAGGTGCTCTTTGCACACATCTGCTTAAAAGTTCAAACCACCTGTACCCACCTATGTTCTACAAAAGCAAACCTAGACAAAGAAACACAAAATTAAATTAGGAGTCTTCAACATTCTTTTTCCTTTCTCAAAAATTCAATAGATACATTATTGTTAAAGATGCTGGAAAAGTCTTATCACAAGAACATCCTTAGTGCAAACATGGACATTTTGCTTGGATTTATGGCACGTGTTCCAAAAGTACATACATCAATGTAAACTTCAACACTTGCTAGATACAGGTTTCAACCTTGGGACGCTTTGGGACCCTAAGTGATGGGTGACAACCCTGAGTTGTCAGTTTGACCTGATCCAAACCTCACTGAGATCAGGGAGGCTGACTGCAGTGGGCTGGAGTCAGACCACAAGTGCAAAAAGAGGATCTTTAGTGTTATTGCATCCTCACGTGCGAGCCAGACAGATGATGCTCTAACAGAACATTACATTCACACAGCTGAAGGAGATATTGAAGAAAAACCCACCCATAGAATCAATTAAGCAGGACACACAGCTCTTCCTTAGTTTGTTTTTTTTTTTTTTTCCTTTTTGGTTTACCAAAACTCAACTCTTATTTGCAACTTCAACAGTTGTCAGCTAACAAGTAGGCAAAACCTACTTCCACCTGTGGAGGAAATTTCAAGCATCTAAACAAAGTGTCAGGAAACTTCAGTGTACTCCTCTGATGAAACATGATGTATGTCATGGAAAAACAGCAGGTAAAATTAATAAAACACCATACTTTCCACAGGCGAAAAGAAAACAAAGAGCAGAGAATGGCTTCCTTTATGGGCATGAGAAGCTGCTTAGGACCCCAGTCCCATTGATTCAGTGCAGATGAGGCTGTGGAGGTCTGTGAATGTGATGAAAAGTACAGGACAACTCCAACTATTGTGCTATTTCTCTGTAACACTTAGTTGAAAGCTTCCAAAGAGCATCGAAAATAGGATGCTACCAGTTCACCCTTAATTCAAGGGGAACTAAACTTTCTTGTGTTACACAGGGCAGCATCTATAAAGTAATGGAGAATGATGTTAATATTAAAGCATCTCATTGCAAGAAACACATTGTTCCCTGTAATCACGCAACATTTGTATAACATAAAAAAAAATAAACGCACTCCTGCATCTGTCCCTAAAAGCTGAACTCCCACTGGTTTCAGTGAGAGCCCTGCCCAAGCAGGAGCACAGGGTTTGACTCATTCCCATAATCTATCACTCCATTATCACAGCTGATATCTTCTCCAGGCTCCTTATTTTGTCAGGATAAAAATGGTTTTCTACGGCATTACTAAACAGCAGTTCTGGGAAGCTGCCTGGCACCTCAGCTCCTGGAGGAGACCCTGCTTTGTGTTCCAAACCCTGGATCCTCACAAAGCTGCAATCGTTAAAGTGCGTGAGTGACAGTGCAAAGAGCAGAGCTGTGAACTGCCGGGGCATTTTAACCACAGCTCAGACCAAAGTTACACATTTCAGCCAACATGCAGCAGCAGCCTGTGAAAGCTCGAGCCACTGACCATAAATCCCCTGATCAGACAGATTTCAGGCACCAGAGGGTTGCCTGGAGCTCACCCTGCCCAGAGGAGCTCTGGCACACCCAGGGACACTCAGAAATGTTTTATCTGGGATTGTAACACTGGAGCCCTCACCTTCCCTGAAACAAAGAGATAATCTGGCATTTCTGTGTTAATCCATGGAGAAGCCGAGTCAGTTGAGCAGGCAATGCCTGACCAGTTCAGCAGCGAAAGCAGCAACATGTAAGTGAACCTCAGCAGCAGTGACATTCTGAGGATTGCTCTGAGCACAGCTCTCTCCAAATATTTTTCATTTTGAGCTCTGCATGTTACCATCTGCAATACAAAACTTCTCCTACATCATGGGCATAAAAAATCCACCGTGGGTTTGCACAGGAGAGAGAAAAATCTATTTGGAAGAAAGCAGTGAGGACTAATCTCAGAACTCACAGCTAGAGGCACACCAGAAGGAAAACTAATTTTTAAAATGATCTCCAAGCCAGCCACCTTCCTCCCAGACAGCGTCACAGCTTATGTCCAGGCCAGGATTTACAAGAGGACCGTGGATCTGCAAAGCTGGAAATGGCTGGGGAGTGAGTATTTACCAAATACCCCTCTGCTAGCTTCAAATGGACAGCAGAAAGTTCCCTGCAACTTCATTATGGTTTGTATTGGCTCCACACTGGAATAATTAGCAGGAGGAACAGCTTGAAGGCATGCAGGTATCAGCCACCCTGTGGTGGGAGGTTTTTCTAAGGACCACAGTGTAAATCTAAGAAAAAATGTGAAGGTAAGGGAACCTTCAGCTAAAAGGTTTGCCCTGAAAAAAAATCCCAACTCCTAGATTTGTATGGATTCTGCTATGAAATTCTGTGATTGGACTGTTTATCAGAGGGAGCTGGGGCTGAGCAGGAAGGGAGGCACTGCCCCCAGAAATGCCAGAATTGCCTCTCCCCAGCACTCTGTAAGCTCTTGGGGACCCCACAACTGTTAATCAGGTTCACACATGCACAGCAGCATTTCAGCACAAGCAGCTCACACCACACGAGCTTTCCCTGCTCCTGCTCGGCTCCGGGAGCGCCGCTGCTCTGCCTCTGCCTCTCTCTGCCGGAGCAAGAGCTCCATCTCCTGCAGAACCGGGAAAGAAACCGGTGCAGAGCGCTCCTCGGAGTCAGGGACAGTGGCACCTGCAGTGTCACCTGCACAGCGTCACCTGCACAGTGTCACCCGCAGTGTCACCCGCACAGTGTCACCTGCACAGTGTCACCCGCACAGTGTCACCCGCACAGTGTCCCCTGCACTGTCACCCTCAGTGTCACCCGCACAGTGTCCCCTGCACTGTCACCCTCAGTGTCACCCACAGTGTCACCCGCAGGGGGAGGTGACCACCCCACAGAGGAAAGGTGATTGCTGATGCAAAGGTACCACATGAAAATCAATTTTCAGAGTGCGAGCTGCTTACGGCTGTGAGGACACACTGCTGAAAAGCTCCAGGAACAGCTGCAGGAAACAGCAAGGAAAATCCTACAGCATCCCACAACATTTCCTGGAGTTCTTGTAAAATTAAAATCATGCCTCGAGACTGCAGGCACCATCAGCAACAGCCAAAGAGAACAATTCCCTTCCCAGGGAGAACAGAGCCTCAGCGCTCTCAGCCCCAGGATGTGACTGTGCAGTACCTGGGCAGTGTGTGGGGCTCACAGGAGGCATTTTCTGTGGTTTCATCTCGTGAAATTCTCCTTAGTTTGCACTTAGCAGCTTTGTAAAACAGTGTGGAGCTGACAGTCTGTAGCTTTTCTGGGATATGACCACTGACAATGCAAACCAGGGCTCAAAGTTTGCCAGCACCCTTTTTTTGAGATGCATTCCCAGCTGGAAAAGCCTTGTGCATGGGGCTGGTGAGAGGGGACAGCTCTACATGGAGAGAAAATCCCAGGAGCCATAACTGCCCCTTGAAAACAGGGTGCCAGTAAACTCTGAACATTGGCTAGCAAACTATCCCTTACATAAAACCAAAAAACCTCCAACCTGTGGGATTTGACTGCCCTGCAACAAAGGGGATAAAAAAAATACCTTCTTGTATAGGAAGGATTTCACTGAAATACACTGAAAAACCACCAAGAGCTGCCTGGAATTTTAAACCTTTCAGACGGCTTCCTTCACGTTCATCAAAATCACAGATTCTGACAGAAAGGATGTATTTAAAGAGAAATCTCCTTGCAAAATTTGCTTCATGCAGTCATAACTAGTTTGTTTTTTTTTATGAGTAAGTCTGTGTGGGTTTCCTGAGCTCTCCCTCTGCTCTCCTTTGCAGTGGACAGCATGGTGATGAGCAACACATGGGGTGGTGATGCTGATGGCAAGGGCAACAGGCTGCTCTTAAGGCATTTTCTTGGGTCATCTGTGATGCTTCCCTGTCTATTTCTATGTACATTTGCAGCTAGAAAATGAGCAGTAGGGGTTTGAGATAGAAGCCTTTGGCCGAAACCTGGTAACCCGTTTGTTAGGAACTGTATCAGAGGAGGATTAACCAGCAGGCAGCAATGAGGGCAGGAGCGAGGAGGCTGCAGGGAGGGAGAATTGCCTTTGAGTGCTGGGCTCAGCCACGATGGATGTCTGCTCTGCTGCAGCACGAGGGATTTGCCTCAGGAACCTCCTGGGCACACGGGGTTTGAGCTACAGCACTGAGGAGGAGGCAAAACAGTCACGGGAATCCCTGTCCCATTCCGTCTCTTCTCCCCGATCTTCTACCCAGGGCTCTTGCAAAGAAATCTACGTTTTTAAATGCTTGGTTTTAATTTACTAGCGCCTAAAGTCTCAGAAACATCTTATCGTGTTAAACAAAAAGCTTAATTTACTACTTTTGCGGGCTTTTTTTTTGGAGCAGCTGCTCGCTTTTCTATTTTCCCAGCAGAGGCATGTGCAGCCAGATTTAGTACATCAAGTGTAATGCAAATGGCTTAAAAGACCTGATTGAGATATGAACTATTTCTGCTATCAAATACCTGCAACTTTGGCATTCCGAAATCTGCAGTCACCCACTACTATCTGCAGGCTGTGGACAGGAATCCAGCCTTCTTTTCTTCTGTTTAGGTTTTTCACCAACCTTGGAATGACAACAGCATTAGTCACAGGGGCCAGGAGAGTTTGGTGAGGGCACACTCTACACAATTGGGGGTGCAAGCAACCATTTGTTCAAGCCAGGGAAGCATTTTAACAGGACCTGGGCATGCATTTAAAGCATTTTTCCCACCTAAGTTTAGGAACCCAATAAAAAAGCCTTCATGGGCAGCACAGCCTTGTTCACCTCTCTGCACAATGCAGAAGAACGGGTTCCCTCCCAAGTCATCCTGCCCAAGACCTCCAAAATGCCATTTCAGGAAAACTGGCTACTGATGGAGCCAAGAGCTGTTATTTTCCTGACTCCTCTGCCATTTAGACTGGTAGGATGGTGTTAGTCAGGGTACTATGATTAAATTCAAGCCCAGATTTAGGCAGCTGGAACACTCACACACATAAGTGACAGCCCTGTCTGGCTCAGGCAGTGAAATCTGTGCTAACAAAAACCCTCGCTGTGAGAAAGCTTTGAGTGGCACTGGCTGAAGCCCCCAAGAGAGGTGAACTTTCAGCAAACCTGAGACACTTTGCATCTCGCTTTTGCTAACAACAAACTGCATTATTCAAATGCAGTGGGACTAGATGATCCTTGCAGATCCCTTCCAGCTGAAATATTCCATTTTATCCCATTCTATTTTCCCTTGAAATGCAAGGGCTGTAGCTGTCAGCCAGGAATCCTCCACGGGACATTGACCCCCGTGCATTTCCAGGCCGGTGCCTGGAATTCTGCAGCTTTCTGGGATGGCCCAAAGCTCAGGCAGGAGCTGCAATGGCTGTAGGACCAGGCAAGGGACATTTCCAGGGACTGCCTTGCAGGATCTCAGAGATAAGGCACAGTAATCCCAAAATACCTACCACTGTCCCTCACCATCTTCGTGCAGGAGCTGGATCTCATCCCCGTTCTTCACCAGCAGATCCTCTGATCCTCTCCTCTTGCAGTCTGCAAGGGCTTTGTATCTTCCTGGAGACTGGGGTAGAAACAAAACCTTATCTTATTTAACCGTTATTTCTGACTGCTGCAGGGAATGTGACAGAGCCCTATCAGCCACCTTAATTAAAATGATTTCACCAAACTGTGGCTGAGACAGCTTCTCATTCCCCAAAGTGAGATATGGAAATGGTGAGAGATGGAGCAGCCACACCCCTGATCCCATGAAGGAACCCCAGGCAGGGTGAGTGACCCTGCAGCCCCTGGATCCTGCACCTACCAGCTGGTTGCCCTCCTCCTCCTCCGTGTCCGAGCAGGTGGACAGGTACTGCTGTCCTGCCCACTCCTCCAGCCCCTCGCAGATCTCCAGGGACTGTGACATTCCTGGCCAGCCTGCAAGAGAGGGCAGCTCAGGCTGGGGCAGCTCAGCACCCCCAAAATGGCCCAGGGCAGGGGAGGGGTCCATACTTCTGTGGGGTCTGTTCTGGGGGGACAGCAGTCCACTGTCCAGCAGCACCGGGCTGGTGCGCTCCGAGTCGTTCTCTTCTGAGCTGATGGAGGCTCTCTGCTGCTTCCTGAGAGTGGAAAAGGAGTGAATCAGTCCTGGTTTTACTGCACAGAACAACACAAACTCCACCAGGTTCTCTAAAATAGGGTCAGAAATACTATTGGTACCTCTTGTTGTATGTTTCTATAAAGATTAAGGACTTTGTGCCTGGTTCTTAATCTTTTTGGGAGGGGAATAAAGCTGCTGCAGTATTTGCACCCCTGAATCAGAGCACTGTGCTGGACCTGTCCCCATCTGCAGCTCAGCCTCAGGTGCCAGGCTCAAGGTCCCTCCCAGACCCTGTCCCCAGGCCACTGCCACCAAGGGTGAGTGGCAGCACATCCCCCTGTGCCCTCCCCAGGGACAGCACGGGGCCAGCACAGACCAGGGAGGAATGGGAGGGTGCCCAGAGAGACCAGGGAGGAATGGGAGGGTGCCCAGAGAGACCAGGGAGGAATGGGAGGGTGCCCAGAGAGACCAGGGAGGGATGGGAGGGTGCCCAGTGAGGGATGGAGGGTGCCCAGTGAGGGATGGGAGGGTGCCCAGTGAGGGATGGGAGGGTGCCCAGTGAGGGATGGGAGGGAGCCCAGTGAGGGATGGAGGGTGCCCAGTGAGGAGGGTCAGGCCCAGTGAGGGATGAGGTGCCCAGTGAGGGATGAGGGTGCCCAGTGAGGGATGGAGGGTGCCCAGTGAGGGATGGAGGGTGCCCAGTGAGGGATGGAGGGTGCCCAGTGAGGGATGGAGGGTGCCCAGTGAGGGATGGGAGGGTGCCCAGTGAGGGATGGGAGGGTGCCCAGTGAGGGATGGAGGGTGCCAGGAGCCCAGTGAGGGATGCAGGTGCCCAGTGAGGGATGCAGGGTGCCCAGTGAGGGATGGAGGGTGCCCAGTGAGGGATGGAGGGTGCCCAGTGAGGGATGGGAGGGTGCCCAGTGAGGGATGGGAGGGAGCCCAGTGAGGGATGGGAGGGTGCCCAGTGAGGGATGGAGGGTGCCCCAGAGAGCCCAGTGAGGGATGCAGGTGCCCAGTGAGGGATGCAGGAGTGCCCAGTGAGGGATGCAGGATGCCCAGTGAGGGATGCAGGTGCCCAGTGAGGGATGCAGGATGCCCAGTGAGGGATGCAGGATGCCCAGTGAGGGATGCAGGTGCCCAGTGAGGGATGCAGGTGCCCAGTGAGGGATGACAGGAGTGCCCAGTGAGGGATGCAGGATGCCCAGTGAGGGATGCAGGGTGCCCAGTGACAGGAGGGTCCCCAGCCAGCCCAGCCACCCCTCTCACCTCTCGCTGGGCTGTGAGGACAGCGGGAGCTGCTCCGGGCACGAGCCAGGCTGCTGCTTCTCCACTGTGGGGAGGTCAAACACACAGCCTCAAATCCACTTATTCATTAGCAACTGTCACTCTTGAAGCATTACTTTAAAAATTAGACCTTTTGTACAACCCTATTGATTTCTGTTCAGAGAAAAACAGACCTGTGCACTCTCAAAACACAGACTTAATTATGATTAAAATGACCTGTGAGCACAAATCCAATGCTGAGCACGCTGCTGAAGACCATAATATGCTTAAAATTAGGCATCTGTTTTGCATCTTGTTGAATTAAACCTATGATAACAAACGTGAAATAATCCCCATGGTAATGACAACCAAAAAATGTACTTTTGTAATGAATTTTCACATGAGCACCCAGCTTTTACTGCTCTGAGTCATATTATTGCCCTGTAAGGCAAGGCCTCACTCCAGCATTTTGCTTTCAGGCTTGTAAAAATCAGTTCTCCAGTTAGAATTAGTGGACTTGAAGATCAGCAATATGAAAATAGGAAAGCTTTTGCTGCAGAATGAATGCCACAGAGAAAATGGGCAAATGTACCTTTTATAAGCTCTTGCTGCTTGAATAAAATTTTTCTGATTTCATTCAACCATGCCATCTTCAGATCTACTGTTTGGGCCTGGAAAAAGAGAAAATTGTCTGAATTTTGAGTTAAGAGTCATTATAATGTAGGGATGAAATCTTACTTTTCTATACTGTAATTATCTGAAATCCTCTTTTTTTCCAAAGCTACCACTAAATTTTAGACAGTCTTGATCTTTTAAAATTGATTATTCCCATTACATCAAGGCACAGTGGAAATTGTAGGGCTATCACCACAACCACAAACATCAATGAGATTCATTTTCTCCTCACTGCTCTGAGGATGTGCAAACAGCCAGATTTTGGAAGGCACAAACCTGCACCACATACACCTCTTCTCGCCCACTGTACCAGATTTCAAATTTCCGATGATCTCCTTTCACATTCTCAGTTATTCCAACTGCATTCATCTGCAAATCCAAATGAACAAAAAATTAAACATAATACAAAGCTCCCTCTTCCCCAGGAATCCAGAATTAAACCTGTTTTCGCTGAATTTATCATGTTTCATCAATTTTAATTTAAGTAGCAACTGGAAGTCATTATCTGTCTCATCCCTCCTGCCTTTCTGTCAGCTGGCTGCATTTTGGATAAGCTTTCCAAAAGCAATCAATGAACCTTGGGGAACTTTCCATTTGGGAGTCAGTGGAGTTAACTGAAGCATCAACTCAGTTGCCTTTTTCAGCATAGGATTTCTCAGCTTTGGCATATGAAGGTTTATAAATCCATGGCACATTATTTACCTACATACCGTATTTCTGCCATACTGTTCTTTATTCACTCACCAAATTTGTTGATTCCCTCTTTCAGTGATCTTTAAAACCCCTTTGTGACATTTTTATGTCTTTAGGAGTTTGAGTTCAACATCTCTTGGTCCCTGCCCATCGCTGTGGCAGTGACACCACCCCAAAGTTTCCAAAAGGGGGAATTTTTGGATACAATTTTTGGACAGGCAGCCCGAGCTGCCCCAAGGCTGTCAGGACACACCCAGGCTCAAAGCTGGATGTGCTGGCTCCTATCAGCACCGACCCCTTTGATCATTGGGGTGAAAATACCAAAGGCCCAAATCACTCAGGATGTGCTCAATGTGACCCCTGAACGAGCAGCTCATAATTAGAGACCAGAAACTTCCAGAACAGGAGACCTCTGCCCTCCCTCCTGAGCAGGAGTGAAGCTGAAAACTGCTCTGAGAGCTGACAGCACACAAACCACCCTCTCACCTAAAGCAGTTTGCTGGCAATTTATCACTGATTAAAATAGCTGCCATATCCCACTGGCATGTTTTGGAACAGATGTAATAATAAAGGTATCATCTATCATAAATTATTTACGCAGACTGGATTAGACAAATCCACTCAAAACACAAACAAAACCTTAGAAATAACATCTGCTCAACATTGCTGTTCCTCCTTGATGAAATGTGCACCCCCAGAGCTTTGGTCTGAAAGACCACGGTGAGTTACAGAACAGAACCCATGGACAAATGTTCTGTTCCAACTTTTCCAAGTGTTGGTGCCCATTTTCAGTGACATAAACAGCCTCAGGGAGCAGGAACTGAGGTGCTCTTCCATGCCTTGGAAAGCTGGACGAGGCTCCATTCTGATTTTATAAAAACTTCAAATTGATGAAAGCTGTTGGAAGGACAGCCTAGAGACACCTCATCCAGATCTGTGCATCTTGTTTACCGTGGCAATTTATAGAGGCTCCAACAAAACTGCCCAAGCATCAAGATATGAGAGATTTTAGATGATCTACTATGTTGATGCAAAGAAAAAGTGCCATGAAGAGACAGATTTAAGGTCTGCTCGTTCAGGTTAGTGGATTTTAAAATTCTATTTCCTTGCCCTGCCCAGGATTTACTGTCAGCTGTTGGATCACTGCAGTGCAGACAGAGTGCAAAGCTTTGGGATGGCGTTTGCCTGCATCAGCTGCTGCAGATTTACCTGGCATTGCAGAACCTGCATCCCCAAACTGCTGAATCTCAGCTGAAGAGACATTTACCACTGTATATTTTGTGCAGAATATTATCCTGAGGGCTCTTTTGTTTGTTTTACAGACATGCTGTTAACACAGCTTCCAGCCAACAGCTCATTTCAATCCTGAACCCCCAAAAACATTCCTGCAAAGAAAAAATAATTTCCTGCTAACTGGGGACATGTTTTCGTGGTGGATTTGGCAGTGCTGGGTTAACAGTTGGACTCCATGATCTTGGAGGTCTTTTCCAACATCAGTGATTCTGTGATCACAAATCAAATCAATGTCAAGCTGCAGAAATGGGATCTTGCCCTCAGTTCAGCAATTCCCAGAACATCTGATGTGTGGAGATGCAATCCTGTCACATCCATGGATTCTCCAACTCTGACCTGTCCACGAGTCAACACAAACAGCTGCAGGAGGAGCCTCTCGAGGCAGGAAAAGCTCTGCACACATTGCTGGACTGAGCTCAGGGCTTTCTCCTCTGAGCTGCATTTCCCCCGCCACTTCTTCTGCTCTTTCAAAATCGTGTATGGTAAAACAAGTACTGCAGGGAAAACAAGCTGTCCAGAAGGAAAATGATGCTGTTTGGGGAAAACATGAGGTACTCAAACATATGGCCTGGGATTGCTTTTGTTACATGATTGTAACATGCACCAGAGCTGAACAGACTGATCCACTGTCACCTTGTTTTATGGCACCTCCATCCCCAGCCCCACTGAGAGCAGGGACCTGCTCTGGATCTGCTCTGCCTCCACACTCTCCATCCCCATTCTCATATCAACCCCTATGGGTTTGTACTGCTCAAGAAAAACAAGGCAGAGCACTGACAACAAGAATGCTGATCTTAGAACTGCTCAACACACGCAGAATGCCAGGAGGTGCTTTTAGAGCAGCACTTTGGGAATGTTATTGATAATAGCTGGCATTTACAGAGCATTTCCACACTCCTGTATTGTAATAATTGTCCTGTTACTCACTCAGAGGTGCCAAAGCAGAAAGGCAATGGGCAGGAAGGGGAGTTACTCAGAGCTCCTTCCAGCAGGATCCTTCCATGGACATGGCACACCCTGTGAGCCCTCCCAGCACAAAACAGCCCCTGTGCCAGAGAAAAAACAGCCCTGGCTCTGAAGGATTACTGGTCTACGACATACATGGCTGTGTGAAACATCCTTACTTTCACAAATAAAAATATAAACTCCTTACTTTCAAAAAATGCTTGAAGCTGTAAGATGAGGTTTTGTCGTATCCGTCGCCGTGCTCCTCACGCTTCTTGCAGAACACCAAAGCCTTCTCATAGAGGAACAGGTGCCTCTGCATGGGCTTGAACCTGGCCAGATCCTTCATCTTGGTGGGGCCTTTGCGGTGTCCTGTCCAAACACTGAAAGATCCCTGCATCAACACCTTCCCCAGCTCGCTCAGGTCACCCTGGGGAGAGCATGACAAAGGAAAAAGAAAGAAAAAGATGTCAATGAAAAGGTAAGAGGAGTCTGCACACAGTGATGGGACCTGGGGCCAGCTCTGCTCCAAGGCATTTTCTCCTAAGAAAAGGCCTTCCTGGAGGGATCAGAGGATTTTTGGGAGATGATCTGGTGCCAGGGACAGCAAAGGTCTCAGGCAGGGCTGCTGCTGGTTTAGAAAGTCAGAAAATGGAAGAACTAAAAGAAAGGAAAATCATCCAGCTCCTATGGAAGTCAAAAGCTCTGGCTGCTTCAGTGGGACGGGGCAGATGAAATTGGAGCCTGAACTGTCAGAAGATGGAATTCTCGAGGAGAACAGGACTGGGAACAGCAGCTGGGAAAGCTCCACCCTTCCCTGAGGCCCTGGGGAAGACACACACCTGGGTGGGAAAGGCTCAAAACCAGCCCAGAGGGAGCTGGGCAGGGCTGGATGTGAAAAGCCACAAAAACCACAGCAGGTGGAATGTGTGGTCAGCCATGAGAACACAGGGGCACGCTGAAAAATCCCCAGGAAACCACGAGATGGCAAGTGTGGCATGTCCCAAACCCTGGCTCAGATAGGACCAGCTCATGTGGCATGTCACAAAGCCTGGCTCAGCCAGGACCAGCTCATGTGGCATGCCCAAAGCCCGGCTCAGACAGGACCAGCTCATGTGGCATGTCCCAAAGCCCGGCTCAGACAGGACGCAGCTCATGTGGCATGTCCCAAAGCCTGGCTCAGCCAGGACCAGCTCATGTGGCATGTCCCAAAGCCCGGCTCAGACAGGACCAGCTCATGTGGCATGTCCCAAAGCCTGGCTCAGACAGGACCAGCTCATGTGGCATGGCCCAAAGCCTGGCTCAGAAGGACCAGCTCATGTGGCATGGCCCAAAGCCTGGCTCAGAAGGACCAGCTCATGTGGCATGTCCAAAGCCTGGCTCAGCCAGGACCAGCTCATGTGGCATGGCCCAAAGCCCGGCTCAGACAGGACCAGCTCATGTGGCATGTCCAAAGCCTGGCTCAGCCAGGACCAGCTCATGTGGCATGTCCCAAAGCCTGGCTCAGCCAGGACCAGCTCATGTGGCATGTCCAAAGCCTGGCTCAGCAGGACCAGCTCATGTGGCATGGCCCAAAGCCTGGCTCAGAAGGACCAGCTCATGTGGCATGGCCCAAAGCCCGGCTCAGACAGGACCGGCTCATGTGGCATGTCCCCAAGCCTGGCTCAGACAGGACCAGCTCATGTGGCATGTCCCAAAGCCTGGCTCAGCCAGGACCAGCTCATGTGGCATGTCCCAAAGCCTGGCTCAGACAGGACCAGCTCATGTGGCATGTCCCAAAGCCTGGCTCAGCCAGGACTGTCACCAATCCCATTCACCCCCAGGCTGTGCTGGGACAGCTCTTGGCTCCACACTCTGGGCACTCTCCATTCCCTCGTGCAGGGCTCTCATTGCCCAAATCCACTCACATCATATCCTGTTATTGAAATCTGATGCATGGAGTCGTTGACTGACTTCAGCAAATCCAGCATTGCAACCAGAGCTTCTTGAAGTTCCTGAACTCCATCACAGCTCGTGCTGTACTTTAGCAGCTCCTGAAAATAGAAAGAGGAGAGCACGTGTTTGCACTTGAACAAAGCAGATTTTTCCACCTTGCCCCAAGTTTCCAATGCCCAGAAGTGACCTACACTGAGTTTCTTTTTTCATGTAACTCTCTCTAAAGCACAGTCAGTATGAGGTGTGGAAAAGGTCAGTGAAGGAGGGTCTATTTTTAATGTGTTTGCTTAAGGATGTGTCCGTATGGAGCAGCATCACATTCATCTGATTGTGTTGTGTTTTCCTGCTCAGTCAGAAATCAAAACAAGGCTCAGCCTTTTCATGAGTGCCCTCATGCCACATAGGCCCTCACATGAGCTTGGTGATTGTCTTAGACTGGGAGACACAAGGAACAGAATTGATAAAATCCAGAGCCTTCAAGTCAATAAGTGGAAGACAGGATTTTACCACTGAGATAAAATTGGTTTCATTTCAAAGCTCCTGTGCCCACTAACAGCTGCACATTTACTCATTCAAGAATCCCACCCAAGTGCCATTCCCACAGCACTGCCCTGCCTCGGGAGGGGACACAGAACAAATGCATTAAAGATTTCTGTGAACAAATGCATTAAAGATTACTGTGAACAAATGCATTAAAGATTTCTGTGAACTCCTGAGGAGAAGAGATGCAACAACAGAATGTATTTCATTCATCAGATTCTCATCATCTTCTCAGGCTCAGTTTTCTTACAAGTGCTTCTGTAATTTTGTATCTCTGAACAGATTCCAACAGTTTTTCCTTAAAAAATGGTTTGTTAAAAGCACAGGTTCCTTTCTCAGCTCTGTGAACATCCATCTTCACTGAAAGTCACTTCAGAGGGCCAAGATAAGCAATGTATCATCCAAGGCTTGGTGCTGATTTACAGGTAATCTTTAATTGAAAAATAAAACTACTGGAAAACAAATGTGATCTACTGCTGATGGCCTTTCAGAGCAGAGCATGAAATACCTTCAGGAGTAACTGGTATTTTGTCAGGCGCTGCACTGGTTTGAGCAGGTAGGAATCCAGCCCGAGCTTGTGTTCTAATTTTCTTTGGCATTCCTGGAACACAGAATTCAGACCAAGTGAGTTTGGCACCAGCTATGAGTGGTTATTCCAACAACATGACCACGAGGTTTGATGACTTTGAACATTTCACATCAAAATGTTGAACTGTGCCTATAACTACAGAAATGTTATAACAACATGTAAAATACCAGGGGGGTGGGTGTGCCTTACACTCCTTGTGTACAAGAAGCTCCAACATCTCCTTTTGGGAGTATTTATGGGCATTTTTCATATAACACTACACAGAGCAGGGCTGTGGGGGGTTGAGGAGGGTGCAGAGGATGAGCAGCAGCCCCAGCAGTGGGTGGGAGGAAGCAGAGCTCACCTGGAAGAAGGAGCTCTCAGAGCATTGTCTCCAGAGGGATTCAGAGCGGGGTTTGTTCTGGCAGTACTTCTCATACATCTGGAAATCCTCCCTCTGCAAGGCAAACCCACAGACACTCACCATGGTGGGCTCAGTCCTGCTGGGCAGCCACAGGGGCAAACAGCACAAATGCAGGTTTGCTTTACCTCTGCTGCCAACATTAATATCGAAAAGTGGCATTTTGGGTGAAAGCAGCACTGCTGGGATCCCACAATGGCTGCTCTGCCCCATCTGCTCCTGGCCACACTCCTCCAAGCCCAGCCTGGCTGCTGGAGCTCAGGAGAAGGAGCCTTTGCTCAAGTGACACCACTGAGACATTGCAGAGTGCGACAAATCAGAGAAACATCGGCCTTTGAGTCTGCTTCATATGTGAAAATGAGTCACCCACCCTGTCTAGAAAACAGCATCCCACTCTCTCGGGTGCTCCCAGGCAGTTTTCCAAACTGTGCAGGAAAATTCTGCAAGAGAAAAGAAGGGACAAAAAACACAGCAGTGAGCAAGGCAAGGTTTGGGTATTCCATCAGTACAGGAATTGTCTGATAAAGGGAGCAGAGCAAGCCCATACTTGTTGTGGAAGTCATAGATCTCAGGCATGTTTCCAAAGAGGACATCCTTCCTGTTCCTCAGCACGGGGGGCAGCAGGATGAGCATGGCAGGATTATCCATCTCAGCTCTGTAGCCCTGCCAGTGCAAAAAGGGCTCATCACTCAGCTGCCACCTCCTCAAAGGCAGATGAAAAGGGACATGAACACACTTTCAATACCATCTCTTTGTTTCAAAGTGCAATATCTCTTTTATTTTCTTTTGGTTTTTTTTTTTTTGGTGTCTAAATCCCTGTCTTTCAGTCCCTGGGCTCAGGGGGTTGTGATCTGGGAGGAAATGGCTTGGGACAGCCACTGCAGAGATGCTCCCAAGTCTCCAAAGGCAAATCTCAGCCTGGCTGCAGGAGAGGAGGCACAGGAACACATCTGAGCACCCATGGGACACAGGAGGGGCAGTGAATGTGCAATACAAATGTTTGGGTGGAACTGGGCAATGATGCAAAGCTCCCATCACTGCAGCAGACACGGCAAAGGGAGAAGGCATGGCCAAAGCTCAGGACACCAGAGCAGAGCCCCAGGAATGCCACCAGAGAATGCCACCAGAGAATGCCACCAGAGAATGCCACCAGAGAATGCCACCAGAGAATGCCACCAGAGAATGCCACTAGAGAATGCCCAGAGAATGCCACTAGAGAATGCCACCAGAGAATGCCACCAGAGAATGCCACCAGAGAATGCCACCAGAGAATGCCACCAGAGAATGCCACCAGAGAATGCCACCAGAGAATGCCACCAGAGAATGCCACCAGAGAATGCCATCAGAGAATGCCACCAGAGAATGCCACCAGAGAATGCCACCAGAGAATGCCACCAGAGAATGCCACCAGAGAATGCCATCAGAGAATGCCATCAGAGAATGCCACCAGAGAATGCCACCAGAGAATGCCATCAGAGAATGCCATCAGAGAATGCCACTAGCCCCAGCTGGCCATGCTGGGCACCGAGCACTGCACACAACTGAGGCCTTTTTAACACAAGCAGAAAAAATGTATTCAATATGTACTGCACACCTCCTTTGGTTTTCCAAACTAATCCCTCACACTCACTGTGGCTGCAATCAATACTCTTATACTAAGCAGGCATTTTGTAGTTGATTAAGGATGCAATAGATGATAAGTATCTGGAAAATTAGTCATTTTTATTTCAGGCCGGCAAGCAGCCTTCTCTCTTTAAAGGAAATACTATTTTCAGAAAACTGAAGTCTATTTGTCCATTTTTCTCTATCTAGACTTGATGTGCACAGCAATAAATCTGTGTACCTGCCAACTGCTTCATCACAGAGAGGGTGGTTTAACAAAAAACCCAATCAGTGCAGGGAAATTACGTGTAACTACCTGCAGTCCAACAGATTTATACCCTGCTTGCTCCTGGGTGAGAGGAATGTGAGGGGAGGGAGCTATCTAACAGCCAATGTGCTTTGGCCATCAGCAAGAGTTATTTTGGAATAAAACAGAAGTGTCTAAAAGGACAGTATGAGAAATCATAATCTTCTTTCTAAAGAAATGTGCTTTATACAGTCACAGTCCACAGCACTGGGATAGAATTCTCCCAAGGATAAAACACAAGGTTCTTTCTTTTGTCTTCTAAAGGTAAAAGAAATTAGGGAACAGTAAAAATAAACAGCTTTTTGTATATTTTACAGGCACTGCTAAGACTAATTACCAGTGCTTTTGTGTACAAACAGAAGGCTTCTCCTTCATTGTAGATGAAAAGCTCATCCTGACACCAACTGTTCCTGCAGATGCCTCCAACAAAGAAAACCTTGGAGAAAACTTGGGCATTTATGACTATCTGGGGATGTGGCAGTCTGGTGGAAAGCTGCCCTGTCACTGTTTGCTCAGTTTGGCAGTGGCAGGTGCCTTTCTGCACCATCACCAGCAATGGCAATGAACAACCTGGAGAAGCACCCACCGTCAGAACAGTGAAGAGTTCCTCTACATACACTCTCTCTGTTTCTATAAGCTCATTTATGACATGGCTGAAATAAAAACAAACAGGAGTGTATTACTGTCATGTCTATAAAAAACATTTATAGCTCATTTATGACATGGCTGAAATAAAAACAAACAGAAGTGTATTATTGTCATGTCTATAGAAAACCCCCCAGGTGATCAGTGCAGTTCAAGGAGCCCAAACCATTGTGTGATCTCATTAATAACCAAAGGTAAAAGCACAGGAGAGGACACTGGGTCAGGCTGCAGGAGCACAGGCATGGGGCAAGGACTGGCCAGAAATAACCAGCATTTGGGGTGATGGAAATGGGGTGAGGGCTCACCCTTTCAGGACCTCTCTTACCCTTCCATGACCTCTCTCACCCTTTCAGGATACCTCTTACCCTTTCAGGATCTCTCTCACCCTTTCAGGATCTCTCTTACCCTTTCAGGATCTCTCTTACCCTTTCAGGATATCCAAGCTGTCGTCACTGTCTGAAATGAAATACTGCAGGGAATTCCTCTTCTCCTGGTAGTCGTGCATGACTTCGATCTGCAAGAGAAACGGGAGGCACTGGGAAGAGCTGCAGGAGGGGCTGCAGGGGCAGGAGGGGCCCAGAAGGGAAATTCTGGGGAGGATGGAGCTGCTTCCCCATCACCATCCTTGTGCAGGAAACCTTAAAAGGGAATAACATAGAATGGGCAGCCAAATATTCCCAGAAATGACTCTGCTACATAAAACCTGCAGATACTGGTGACAGAATTCATCAGAGCAAGGCCAGAGAACAGAGAACATCTGTGGATGGGGATATTTCCTGATACACATCTTTGTTATGTAAAAAGTCAGTTCAGGGAATAACACATAGGAAATAGATAACTGGATATTGGAAAATCAATCCAGGATAGATCTCAGGTGTTGAATTAATCCAACTAAACCATATCAGTATATATATATATATGCTTGATTTTTTTAAAAGGAAAAAAAAGGAAAGAAAAAGAGCATCCCTTAATCTAAAGCACAACACATTTTTAGAACAGTTTCAGTTTTTTAGTGTATAAAATGCACTCAGATATCATGAATCTTTTTTACCTTGCGAGAACTTGGAGTTTTTCTTGAAGTTTTCTTCCCAGGAAGGGAGAGATCAAATGAAAATTTCAAACTGGAATTAAAATCCACACCTTGGGTAGAAAAAAGCAGAATTACATAAAGAACATCTAAAGTGAAGGAGATGCTTCAGACAGAAATTAATAGGTCACAAAGAAACTTGAGATACATTTTAAAAATAGTTAGCTAATACTTAGAGCAAACTGACAAAATAAAGGCTATTTATCCCAAACAATAATAATTCCAAATAGCACATGCCACACGGTCATGAAGGCCATAAAGTACAAATATTTAGAAAGAACAAAATGCCCACTAAGCGAACACAGTAATCAAAACCTAACAAAGCCCCTGCAGCCTGAGCATATGATAACAGCAAAACCAAAAAAAGCAAATAAACTACAAAAAAGAACACCCCCTACTCAGACACTGCTTTAGAGCCCTTTTATGAGCACAGGGCAAGGTGCTCAGCTGTAATAAACTTTCTCCATCTTGCACAAATGTATTGATATTGTCAGTAAATAAAGTTGAAACTGGGCTTAAAAATAAAGCATCAATCCCTTCAATGAGTTATATGGCATCATTCAAACACTTCACAGGAATAATGTGGATGTGCTGGGGTGAGTCCAGAGGAGCCATAGAGATGCTCTGGGGGCAAAGGGGTGTGGAGAGCAGCCAGCCCAGGCTCAGCTGGGCACTGGGACATCCTGCTGATCCACCTGGGACCTTTGGGGCACCCAGAGAGCTCTGGGGGCTAAAGACAGACCTAAGAGGCAACCAGAGAGCTCTGGGGCTATAGACAGACCCTCCGGGCAACCAGAGAGCTCTGGGGGCTGCAGACAGATCCTCAGGGGCAACCAGAGAGCTCTGGGGCGGCAGACAGACCCTCAGGGGCAACCAGAGAGCTCTGGGGGCTGCAGACAGATCCTCAGGGGCAACCAGAGAGCTCTGGGGGCTGCAGACACACCAGAGACACACCCAGGGTGTGACCTGCTCAGGGGATGGCACTGAGGATGGGAGCACAGACACAGAGATGGGCAGGAGATGGGCAGGAGCTGGGCAGGGGATGGGCAGGGGATGGGCAGGAGATGGGCAGGGGATGGTCACCTCTTCCCTTGCCCAAATGACCCTACCCCGAGCTGCAGGACACTCCTGCACATCTCACCACTCTTCAGGGCTCAGGTGGGACAGGTTTACTCTTCCTGCCCCCCACCCCACAAATGGTTTAAAATTTAATATCACATTTCTCAGACAGGCTTCAAATCCAGGGCAAACATAAAAGGGGAATCATCTGTCCTCAGACAAAGAAAGAAGGGGGGAAAGGGGCACAGAAATACAAGAAAGAAAGAAACAGAGGACGAAAGTGATGTGCTCAGAGTTGGTTTGGTTTGAATCCACAGCACAAACCATCCATCTCAAAGCACTCCCAGCAGGGCTCAGCGTGTGCCTTTGACACTGCAATCACTCCAGCTGCAGTTTGATGTTTGCTATCAAACACAGGCCTTTTTAAAAAGCTCCCTTGCCATGATCTATCCAAAGAGGAGCCTTTTGTCTTTCCCACACTTGATCATGGCTTTCAGAAGAGGATTAATGGAGGATACCTGTGCTTGGCAGGTGAACGAGTGCCTTGGCTGGAAAAACTCGCACCATAAAAGCACGAAGTGCAGCTGAGTGACCACGACCTCTCAATGTCACACAGAGGTGGCCACCCCTTTCCACCACTCTTTAAAGCAATAATTTGTCTTTGACCCTTCCCTCTTTCCAGAAAACAGGCAAAGCTCAGCATTTTTACTGATTGAGGAAAGGGCTTCAGAAGGTAATGTGCTTTAGAGAGGGTGGCACCAGCCTGGAGAGAGGAAATCTGGGATTATTTGCTGCCCTGGCCTGCATCTCAAATAGCTGAATTTCCCTCATTGCATCTATTTTCATTCCCACCCCTGCACCTGACTATTTACATTTCTCATTCCCTGAACTGAGGCAGCTTTTGCTGCTGTATGACACCTGCTACAACTCACCATAACCAACACTGGTTAATTCATCACAAAATCCTTGCGTTAGAACACAAATGCTTAATTGCTTTTGTGTAGTCAGATCACAGAATTTAATATCCTGACACAACTTAGGTTGAAAACATGTGGACAGTACTTTGGAATCCCTTTTAATTCTGTCTGATACATTCAGGGCTGCCAAGGATGAAAGTTTTAATGTCATTATTAGAGCTAACATGGTGCCACATCCCATTACCAAAACTAGGGCAGAACATTCAGTGACCTCCGCTCAATGAGAATTTGTACCTTTATGGGCATTAATTATTCCACAATTGGGATTTAAGGCAGACACCCTGAAGGAATCAAAAGGAGTTAAGCATCCAGCTCATTTCTGTTCATGAGATTTGAGCTCCTCGTTTCTCCAAGCTCCTTTGCAAACATCAGTCTAACTTTATGTCAGTTCCAGCTCCAGACAGCCACAGAGAATAGGCAAGCTAATAAATTTATAAACCTTGCTCTTTTATTTCTCTGT
The DNA here is from genome assembly GCA_009741485.1 of Malurus cyaneus samueli. Lineage (NCBI taxonomy): Eukaryota > Metazoa > Chordata > Aves > Passeriformes > Maluridae > Malurus > Malurus cyaneus. Next base: position 17,856,208 of record CM019238.1, on the reverse strand, counting down.
AGTATTAATTCACCAGCTTCCAGCCCAGCAGGATGCCAGTAAAGCAGAACTGGAGGTGTGCACTATTACAGCTCTTTTTCCACTGAGGAAAGTGGAAATAAATAACAAGCAACCAGCTTCATCTTTCACACAGGTATGGGAACATTGACACAAAAATGGGAAAGACAATAAATCACCTGGTTTACATTTAACACTGTCTATTAACTCTGTATCTGCCAGCAATGTTCAGTTCATTTCTCAAAGCCATCCTGAGCCTTACTCTTCCTGCCTCAAAGCAAAATTATCAGCTGAAAACACCGTAATTCCCCAATATTTTACCATGTTTAGGGGAGAATAAGGGTGACTTTGATCTCGGTGGGTTTTCTGGCCGAGGAGCGACCAACTGGACGGGCCTCACGTGTTTGTCCAGCAGCTTCTTGAAGCACGACTGCCGGCTCTCAAACATGCTGCGAACGTTCTCCAGCTTCACCTGCACTGACTGGATCTGGCACTGCAGAGAGACAGGAGACCCACACCATCACCATTCACATCATTACCATTCACACCATCACCATTCTCATCATCACCATTCACCATTCCCATCATCACCATTCCAACCATCACCACTCACATCATCACCATCACATCACCACCATTCCCATCACCACCATTGACACCATCACCATTCACACCATCACCATTCCCATCACCACCATTCCCATCACCACCATTCCCATCATCACCATTCCCATCATCACCATTCACACCATCACCACTCACACCATCACCACTCACACCATCACCATTCCCATTATCACCATCCACATGCACTCTGACCCAACAGAGGACCACAGAGGTGGCAACACCACCACAAGGTTCATCCTCACCTTCCACGAGTGTAATGAGAACTGGAGATGCCTCTTACCTTCAGCTCAGATGTTAGGACTGACTCAAAATCGTACTGTAGGGCTTGGGGATCATAGTTTAAGTAGGCTGAAGAGCTTTCCAGGAATCTTTCAATGTCCTGGAGTGCTTTCTGAGCACCTTCTTTGGACTGGCACTTGTCCATTTGCTGGTTGGCGAGCAGGTAGGCACCTTCATCACAGCACTGCAGAGCCTGGGGACAGCACAGGGAGTGACACCTCAGTGGCACTGCCACTGCAACGAGATCCTCAAAGCAACAGCATTTATGGGATCTCTATGGGGCTGAACAGCACCCCCAAGGGCCTCAGCAGTCACTGGGCTTTGATTGGAAAGCAGAAAGGTCACGTTTGTTCTGTCCACACATCCAGCAAGCAGCTCCAGTTGTACCTGGCTGAAATTAGGAATAGAACTGACAGGGAAGTACCAGTGCACAGCTGACCCAAGGGATGAGCAGATCTTTATTTCTGCAGCTGGCAAAGCTGCAGTGGGCACTGTGGAGCTTCCAGTGAGACTGGCAGCTGTGCTGAGCTGAATGCCTGGCTCAGTGCAGAGCTGCCCTGGGCTGGGCTGGACTCACACCCTGCAGAGAGCACGGAGACGAGGGGACACTCGGGTAGCAACAGCTGAGAATGGCCAGAGCTGTGAACAGAAGGGAGAGCACAGAGAGCAGGACCAGACCAGACCCCAGCAGCAGCCAGGACTGCAAAGAGCCCCAGAAATGCCCCTGTCCTGCAGCTGGAGGGGACCAAGGGACCGCCCCACCCCACAGATCAGTGCAACGCTGGAGCTCCCCAAAATGGGAAATGCAACAGGGTCAAACTGCACTGCTTCTCCTAATTGGCCTTGAGCATACTACAGCCCTGTGCCTTCTGGCCAAATTAGCGTGAATTCCCCTAAATGAGTATTTGATGCTGATTAAGATATCAAAGAGCGTTGGAGCCACATGACTCCACTTCCATGCTGGAACACAGCAGCTGTGCCTATCTGCCAATCTGTCACATTATTTTACACTCTGCTATGTTCATTCTTAATAAATCACTCAGAAAAAAAGCGCTGGAGTTTATCTGAAAGCATCACCTCTGTAGCACTGGGCATAAAAACCTCCAAAGGGAATTAACACATGGATGGAGCATGAAAGCACAACCAAGAGCAGCAGCTGAACTCGGTGCTCTGCAGGGCCCTTTGGAGATGTCCCCCTCTCTCTGCTGACCTTCCAGACACCTGTTTGCTGACTTCCCCAGCTCAGAGAGGGGTGTGGCACTCCTCCAGCCTCTGGGGAGCACCTTCCTGCCATTACTGCTGAAGAAAAGCTGCAAACTGCAGATGTTCCAGCTAAGCAGAGAGGCTGACCCACGGAGAAGCTGCCCAGCTATCTCCTCAGAGCACTGTGCCCCTGAACCCACCTGCTGAAGGCGGGTATGGAGATCCAAAGTCTTCTGCAGGTGCATCTGCTTCCTCTTGATCTCATCAGCCAGGAGGTCTCCGTGGTGCCGCAGCTCGTTGCACTGCTGGCAGATGAGGTTCAGGGCGTAGTGGTGGTTGGCTGCGAGCTGGTGTCCATGCAGGATCACCACCTGAGCCTTCCCAATCAGATCCTGCAGGGAAAGGGGAGAATGCATCACACACTGACAGAAATAATGCCAAAATATCCACAAATGCCAGCGGGCACGTCCCCATCTCACCAGGGAGATGGGGCCATCAGGATAGCCAGAGTGGGTGGCTTACACAGGATAAAATGGTACCCACCATCTGGGAGGAAAAGCTTTTGCTATCCATGAAGAAAACAATATTTCACCCAAGTAGCAATGCTGTGAGTGCCTGCTGGGCAATGCCTCACTGCCCTCTCCAGGAGCTGTGCCCTGAATAAAGTGCAGCTGCTGTCCAGTTTAGGTACACTGTGCTCATGAACACCAAAGGGAATTGCAGTCATTCAGGTTTATCTTTTCTGCACACCTTGGTCCATGTGAAGGTCATGGTTTCTCCAGGGCTGCCTTTCCTGCTGCACCCTGCCTTCCTGGCCTTTTATTCCTTTTTCCTTTCTCCATAAACATCTCTTCCAAATGGCCAGGGAGCCTTAAACCTATCCCTAGAACTCTTCTGTGCAGATCCCTCAGGATTTCTCTGCTGACCCTGGCCCACCCCTTTGCAAAGGTCACACCCTCAGCTGAGCTCCTGTGAATCACCTCTCTCCACTCTTCTTTCCCCTCCATCCAATCTTCACCCATATGTTATGTTCAAGTCACAGACATGTCAGGATACAACTTTTTTTGCAACTCCATGTGCCTGGTAACAAGTTTCTGCCTATTAGCACAGCTAAAGCACTTAAAATATAAATAATTCTTCTTCCAGCTCATTAAATCCCACGCCTCCCCCACGTTCAGACATTTATCTGTTCCGGATTTTCACGGTGGCTCAGCAATTCATTTTAACTATGATAATTAAATACCCTGTTCCTGGCTTTCAGAGTGATCACAGCATTGCTGCACAGAGCAGACATGAAATCGATCCTCTCATGGTGCCACTTACCAACAAATTATCAGAACAGGTAATTTCAGCAAACACCTCCCACCACAAACACAGAACGTGGCTCTGCTGTTTCATCAGTGCCTGTTTGTGTGTGAGGTTATCTCACCTGAGCCATGCCATCGAAGTGCTCCAAGTCCTTGAGTCTCTGTTTCACCTGGGGGATGCTGTCCCCAGTGTCGGGCAGCTCTGCTTGCTGACCCATTAAAAATTCAATGGCGTTCTTGACCTAAACACAAAGAAGAATGCTGCAAGAGGGTTCAAAGCACCCCCAGAAAATCATTCTGAGACCAAAATTAATCACACTTTAGCTAACATGGCCAAATCCAATAATACAACTGGCGTCCAAGACCTAATTTCGATATTGAAAGGTGCTTCCATCAGCAAAACCCAGGCAGTGATACCTAAATTAGCTCTGAATGAGGAAGCACAGCAGTCTCTCCGAGCCAGCTACAACAGCCACAGTCAAGGAACAGCAGCAGAAATTAAACACTCAAAAGAAAAAGCATAACAACTTCTCTCCCCTCCATCAGATCTCCAACTCTCCCTTCTTCCACTGGAAGCACATCTGATCCTACCTCTTGAAAACTTTGCTCAAACTTCCAGAGTTGTAAATATTGCTCCATTTTTAACTGGTGTTTTTCCCAGAAGCCATCAAAAGCAGTCTCCATCTCACGCAGCTGACCAAGTAACCTTGAGCACAGAAAAAGGACAGGATTGGAACAATCTGCAAATGGGGACAAGGAGAGACGGACAAGACCTAGAGATCACCTGGAACTTCTGGATCCAAGTCTCAGAAGTCAACAGACATGTATATACAACTTGATATGATCTCTGAGTTTAATGAAATCATCACTGCAGATGACAACAACCGTGTGAAGCAGCAGTTGCTGTCTCCAATTTTTAGGGTAAAACCTGGGAGAGAAGCCTGAATCTGCTCCAGAGCCCCACTGCATCAGTGGGGACAAAAACCAGAGCAAGCCAAAGTCCTGAGAGAATTCACCCAGCAATCTGATGGACTGCAGAAAAATCCTGGTACCTCTGTCTTTGTTAGGTGGCCTAAACAATACATCTACACCTGAATAATTAGAGTGTTTTCACTGAAAAATCAGGGCAATCAGGAACAGAGTGCACTCACCGATTCACAGTCTCCCAGTCCCCAGGCCTCTCCTGCTGCTGCTCCTCAGTGCATTCCCCAGAGTCAGGCTCTTCAAAACTGCTCAAAAGCAGCTTTCCCTCTTTCGTGACTGCTGTAATATCTTCCTGTGTAATGCAAAACATTCCTCTTTGGATGCAAAGCCATTCATTATCCACTCAACAAAGTAGCCCAGCTGTCAAATGAGTGTTAACTGGACATTTTCTGTTCAGTGTATCAATGGGCTTTATTTCTTAGTTACTCTGTTTAATTAATTTCTGTCATTTTTTTCTATTGTGCTTGCAGCCAGTTTCTATTCAGCATCACAGCTACATCAATTATTCTGATTGAGCAATTATCTGAATTCAGGAATCAACTGTACCAGTCTCAGGTTTGTCATGAGAGAGACAAAGATCCCATGTCTTGCTGTCACCAAAATCTGTGCAATTTCTCCTCTGCTTTCGTGTTTCATGGTCTTAGAGGGATCAAAAGAAAAAAGCCAACAGACCTCATTTCAGTCAAAAGCCAACAAGTGGTTTTGATATTTGAAATTAATAGATGAGGAATTAAAAGCAACAGATGGTTTGTACTGAGTGCTGCAGTGCTTTTTACGCAAATGAACACACGTGCTGTGTTTTATTTCTCCACAGAGAGAAGTGGGCATTGCTGATGGTTTTACATTGTGTGGTTGATATTTGCCCTCTACACCGTGGCTCCAGTCCTGAGCATGGAGCTTCAGTCATTAAATCATGTGGCAATAGGTGTAGCTGCTGTTCTATCCGTGTCTCATTTCCAAAGAAGGGACAGAGGCCCGTTGGCAGTGCCTGCAATGACCCTTCCCAAATGTGCACAAATGCATTTATGCTACACACAGCACGGGTTGGATGACATTTTCAGTATTTCTCACAGGCAGCTTTCTGGGAACTCACTGTCACATGAATGACAAATGATTATGAATTGAAATAGATGTAATTCTATGACTTGGGTAAATGAAACCTGTCACAAAGCAAAGGAGCTCATTCTTCAGCCACACAGAACCACAGTTAACACAGTTATTGCTTCTGAAACAACAGTTTGGGGACAGGCCTGTGCTGCCCCCTGAAAGATGCAGGATACAGGAGACAACAGCCTGATAAAGCAGCACCAAACCTTCCACCAACTGCACTAATAATAATAATAATAATAATCATAATATTGATCACAATCACAAAGAGTTGAAAAAAAAATACTCAAGAAACAACTGGAGTTTAGGACAAAACCTGAAGGCTCAGATGAAGACAGGGATCACATGGTGAACTCTCTACCATGTGCTCACACGAAAAGCTTCACCTCGGATGCTCTCCAGCACAGTTTCCTCAAGTGCCCCCGGAAGATCCAGCAGCTGGAGGGACCAGGGGACAATCCATCCCTCCAGACTGCTGAGGAGCTCTGCGTGCAGCTTTCTGCAGCCATGGGGGGAGCAGAGGGGATCCCAGCCGGGAACACAAACACGGGGTGACAGAGACTCCCACGGCCCTCCTGGCAGCGAGACACACAAAACCCAGGGGAGGAGGAGGAGTGGGCACAGACAGCCACTGCAGGCAGGGATCTCATGGCAAACAGGCACAGGAACAGCCAGGCTGTGCTCTGCTGTGTGAACATGTACCCAGGATGGTTGGGGAGCAGGCACAGACAGCCACTGCTGTTGACAGGGATCTCATGGCAAACAGGTACAGGAACAGCCAGGCTGTGCTCTGCTCTCTGAACACACCCAGGGTGACAGGGGGAGCAGGAGCAGACACAGACAGCCACTGCTGCAGGCAGGGATCTCATGGCAAGGTACAGGAACAGCCAGGCTGTGCTCTGCTGTGTGAACAGGCACACAGGGTGACAGGGGAGCAGCAGGGATCTCATGGCAAACAGGTGAGGCACAGGAACAGCCAGGCTGTGCTCTGCTCTCTGAACACACACAGGGTGACAGGGGGAGCAGGAGCAGGCACAGACAGTCACAAAGAGCCCTCAACCAGCAGCAATGCCACCCCACCATGGCACAGCCGTACCTTGAGCTGGCAGTAGCGCTCGGTGCGCAGCGCCAGGATGCGCTCGATGGAGTACATGTCCTCGGGCAGCTCTGTCTCAGCCAGCTCCGTGCCAAAACACTGCAGCATCTGGGCAATCTCCTTCACCGTCAGGGCAAAGCTCTCGATGGCCTGGGGGACACAGGGGCCATTCAGTCCCACAGCTCAGCAGCAGTGTGTGAAGAGCCGGGGCTGTGAGGGGAGCCAGCTCTGAGAGAGGCTGTGCAGTGTCCAGGCACAGAGTGGACATCCCATCCCACATCTGGCTGGACAGCTTCAGTGCAGACTGGGTGACAACAGGATGGCACTGGCCACAGACACCTCATGCTCTGCTGTCTGCTGCTCTTGCACGCTCTGTTCCCACCACACACTGGAGATCTTCAGCAGAAACCACCACAAGATCCACCTCACATATTCCTGTAATTCTTCTATTATTCTTCTCCTCTGCTTAACCCACCCTAGGAACCACCTGCAGGTAGTGAGGTTTTACAGCTGTATTTGGCTTCTTGGACAGATCTTTCATAGCAGGTTCAAAGGGAGCTGGAGGGAGTTTGTGCAAACCCACAAACCCACCCCAAGGCTCCTCTGCAGCTCTGACCCAGGAGGTGCAGATGCTCCCAGGGGTTACTCTCAGCCACCACTGCTCCATTTCTGACTGAGACCCTTCCTCAGCGATCCGCACACCCCCCAGCCCATGGGCAGCCCTACTCACGGTCCTGAAGATGACCCACTCGCTGTGGCAGTACTCCAGCGTGCCCCCCAGCTCTGGGGTCAGCTGCTGCTCATCGATGTAGGTCAGCAGGTCACTCACCGAGCTCAGCATCACAACCTGCACACAGGGCACTGCTGTTAGCTGGGATCACATCCTGAGCCAGCCAGACACACACCCAGCATACAGATCTTTTAGGGACCTAAAAACTGAGTTTGCTCTAAATATTCTCCTGCATCAGGGTTTTCTTCTAATGTGTATGGCTTAATGCAGCTTTTATTTGGTGTATCTGACCATTCCTGCAAGCCACCCCAATCTCTTTCTTTCCTAAATGCAGAGCACAGTGAGATGCTGCAGAACAGGGCTGCAAGCAAAAGTGATGCAGTTTAAGCAAGGGATGATCAGTAAACTGGAAGAACACACCCATTTTAATAAGTTATCAAGCACAGACCAATTTCATACAAATAAATACTCATGATTTTTCGTGTGCCTTGATCTGCCGTAGGATGTGTCAGAAATGTTCAAAGCTGTGCAAAGAACTGCCGTTTTAGAGTGAAAAATGTAAAGTTGTGAAAGTCATGCTGTTTCCTAAAGGAAAGCATTAAGCATTAATTTGTTTTCTGTGTTTGTAATAGCATCAACCTTAGATTCTATAAAATTTACTTCTCTTAATTATTCTCATTACATTTTTAATCCAGGTGGTTTTAGAAGTCTGGAAATTTTGAACTGAGAATATAAGCTCATTTCAGTTGCTATTCTAGGAACAGACACCAACATATGTTGGTATAGAGTCTACACTTGGATGAATATGGGTGGAATTCATAGCAAAAGCTCCACTGGACATGTCTTTTGACTTTTCAGACATTAAACAATTTCCTGGCTACTCTTCACATGGAATGGTTTGGGTTGGAAGGGGATCATGAAGTTTCCAGCCCCTCTTCCATGGGCAGGGACACTTTCCACTGTCGCAGGGTGCTCCAGCCTGGCCTTGGACATTTCCAGGGATCCAGGGGCAGCCACAGCTGCTCTGGGCACCCTGTGCCAGGGCTGCCATCCTCACAGGGAAGGTTTCCTTCCTAAATCTAACTATATCTACCCTTTTTCAACAGGAAGCCATTCCCTGTGTCCTGTCCCTCCATCCCTTGTCCCCAGTCCCTCTCCAGCTCTCCTGAAGCCCCTTTAGGCTCTGGCAGGGGCTCTGAGCTGTCCCTGGATCCTTCTCCTCCCCAGATGAGCCCCCCCAGCTCTCCCAGAGGGGCTCCAGAGGGGCTCCAGCCCTGCAGCAGCTCTGTGTCCCCTCTGGACATTCTCCAGTAGCTCCATGTCCTTCTCTGGGGACAGCAGGAGTGGGACAGTGCCAGCCCTGAGCTGCAGGGCACAGCAGCCTCTCACACCTCGTACCGGTAACTTGAGCAGGAAATCCTCCTGGCTGAAGCGAAAGCCAATGTCAGTGAAGGTGCGCTGGAAAAAGCCCGTGGGACGCAGAACCATCACCAAGTGCAGGTTCCCTGGGAAGGAGGCCTGCAAGAAACACAAAGCACATTCACCTGAGGATGGGAATTCACCTCCAACAACAGCTTCCAAAAGGGCAGGGGTTTTTTTCTGATTGCTCCTGAAAGGATTTTCTTATTTCTAAACCAGGGAGGGAGACACTGTGAGAGGTTCAGAGCTGCGGGACAGAACTGTGGTGGGGTTGTCCAGCCCCATTTGCCTTTGGAGCAGGCAGAAGTGCAGCCCTGCCCCTTGGAAAAAACTGAAAACTCCAATAATATATATACTGTTCATCATTATAACATGGAGAGAGAAATTACAACTTAGCAGAGAACAGAGAGATGGAACATTGAGAGGAATGACAGATTGAGGAAGCAGAATTTATTGCCAAACTTGCTAATCATGCCATAACTGCATCAAGCACACTCATCTTGCCCTTGGTAATTACCAGGCAACATTTAATTTGTGGCAAGAATTTGGAATTTCCTGTCTACACTGCTGGAGCCTTTTTTCAAGCATATGGTTGGCAGGTGCATTTTAAAATAGAACTGTGAAAAGGGTGCTTGAGAATGAAAAAGAATTTTCAAGAAAGTAGGAGTTTCATCATTAAATTATGGATAAGTGCGTTATGCAAAGACTTGAGTTAATTAAGACATGATTTGCTCTGAGATCCTGCCAGGCCAGGTTACATTTCTCCATATATTCCTGCTTGTATTATCCTCCTCCATGAAACATAATAATATCTATACCAAGGGTGAGAGTAATGAACACCTTTAGGTATTTGGCACTTCAGGGCACTTCACCTGTGCCTGCAAACCCAAGATCACTCCCATGAACATGCATTGGTGTTGTTTAAAACAGGCCTGAGTTACACGTGAGATCTCACAGCCATGAACTGCACTGTCACTCGTTTGCTCTGTTTTCTGGGGTAGGAAGGGGCAGGTTGTGGCTTCCAGTGACTTTTAGGATCATAGAAGCCACATAAATCCAATATATTGATCTGCCGTTATTTTGAGTAGGAGCAGGAAAAAAATATACAATTGTTGTGAATGAAATGACAAACTCATAACCTTTGGAAGTGAACAGGAGCGGTGCCAGGGACAAAGATGTGGCATTGGAAACAAGAGCAAACCATTAAATAACAGAGAGTTGTGCTGGCTCCAGGCCCTGGGCGCTGTGCTCGTGCTGCAGCTCGTGCTGCACAGAACGTGGGCAGCAGAAACCCTCCAAATGTGCCCTCTTTGGGGGCACAGGGATGGCAGAGAGCCCAGGACACAGCCCCATCCCCATCACACCACAGACAGGACAAAGGGGTGCCCCTCTGGCCATGGAGCCCCCAGCCCCTGCTGCTCTGAGATAAGGTGTGCCCAGGGAAAGGTGGGCGAGAGGCTGCAGGAGGGGCAGGCTCAGCCCCCTGACCCAAAACCTGCTTATTCAGCTCCAAAAGGAGCTCAGCTCCCTGCACAGTGACCCAGACAGCCTCACACAACAAATAACACAGGCAGCCCATGCCCTGTGCCCTCACAGAGACAGGGAAAGGAGGGAATGGTAGAAAAAACTCCATAGAACAATAATTCCTCAATATAACATTGCTGAAGGGACTGTATGCATTTTAATCATTGTTACAATTTTAGTTTTTCTCAGGGCTGAAGTGTAGATTAGTTTCCAGAAAACTGAACTTTAATGATACTGAAGGTACTGCTGAAAAATACCCTTTCCCTCAATATATTAAAGAAAGCAAAGACAAAAGAGTTCTTAATCTTGCTTTATGCTTTATCTTACCATTTCTAAGACTAAAAAGAATCCTGTGCATTTGATAAACCTGGGGTTATGTAACAAAAGACCAGAAGAACCCTGTAAAGCCTTTGCCCTCTGCAGCACACCGGGAAAAGCAGGAAAGTACCAGCACAATTCACCAAATCAGGCAATTGGCACCATTTCATCACTGTTAACTGTCTCACTGAGCACAGCTCCTGCTCACAGCATCCCTCCCCTTCCCAGGACAGACTGAGACACCTTAAGGCCAGTTCAGCAACTTTTTCAAATGCACACTTAACTATAACCACACAGAGAGCCCTGATTTAATCAATACAGGCGAACTGGGATAATAAAGCACAAGAAAGGACATGCATTGAAAGCATCACAATTATTGCCTCATTACTGGATGTCTCATTTGGACACATTCAGTGCCATTTTTTACCCCCAATTTCAGGAACTCAGTTTTCAGAGGATATTCTTCTCTGCAGTTCACTGGAGCATCCATGAGGTTGTAATCAATAAATTTTTTTTTAAAAGTACTATTTGCCAGTAAGTTTGTTTCTGAGCACTGCAGACTGAGGCCTGGAGTCCTTATACATGTGCTGAAGTTAATGACTTTCTGCTGCCCCTTAAAGGAAAACTCGTGCAACAAAATGCCAGGTACTGCTGATTTGAGCCTTTAACCTCCCCTAGCGCCAGAATGAAACTCCCAAGTGCTCTGCTGCCTTTATTTCAGCCGGTTGCATAATTTAACCCCCCGAAGACACTGTCAGCATCACTGGGGCATGCATCTCTCCAAAGCCCCCTCCGTGCCAGAGGCTTTCCTTCCCTCTCGGGGCAACGACAGAGCCTTTGCTGCGGATGGAGGGCGCTGGGAGCAGCACTGCGGGGCAGCGGAAGCGAATACCAGCAGCGGAACCCGCGGTACCAATGGACCCAGTGACCTGCGGAACCCTACATGGTACCCAGCGGAACCCTGCGGCATCCCGCGCCCGGCGGCTCCCGCACGGAGGATGCTGCTGAAATTGCCCCGAATTTCCCCCGGCGCTGTCCGGCCCGCAGCGCTCCGGGCGATGCTCCCGCAGCCCGCAGCCCCTCCCCGGGCTGCAGAGGGGCCGGTGGCGCTCGTGCGGCCCCGGGGCTGTGACCGCAGCACGGCGGGCCCGAGTCTGAGACTCAGCCCCATCCCCATCCCCGTCCCATCCCCTCCATCCCATCCATCCCCTCTCCATCCATCCATCCCCATCCCCCGGCAAGCTCAGCTTACCGCATCCCGGGCCGCCCCCCGCGCCGCCCGCCTCCGCCATGGGCCCGGCGCCGCCCGGAGCGCTGCGGGAGGATGCGGGCAGGGCTGGGCTGGGATGGGATGGGATGGGGATGCTGGGGATGCGGGGATGGCAGCGGCGCTGCCCCTGCTCTCAGCCCTGCCGGCACCCGGCTCGCAGCCCCGCTCTCCTTCCCAGCGCCGGCTTCGCTTTTAAGGTGGAATGCCAAAAATCATCCTGCAGACGCTCCTTCCTGCGAGGATTGGGCTCTCAGCTTAGCGCTTTCACCCTTCCCTTTCCCCCCTGCTGTTATCTCCAAGGTGCCTTTTCAAGCTGTCTAATGCTTTAGGAGGAAACTGAGGAAAGATGCGCCGGCCAAAGCCCGAGGCTGGACCCCGGCAGTCGGGCATCACTTCCCAAAGCCAGCGTTATCCTGGCTTGCCGAGGCAGTTACAGGCATACACAAAGAGTTAAAACAAAAATCTGTACAGTGTGATAGAAAAATTTTCAAGATCAGATGCACAACCGCAGAGCTGCAATTGCATATACATATGGTGAAGAAATAGGACACGCTCTGTTATTTTAAATTCAGCTTCATGGCACTCCTTTACTCCAAAATTATACAAAGATCAGAAAAGGTGCGTTTTTTTAATTGCATCAGGGCTTATGATGTGTAATTGGAAAGAAATCAAGATTTAATTTTTTGTCCTTACACCTCCTGGACACAGAGACAAGCCTTTAGGTCTAGACCCTGTTTTTAAGGCAATAAAGATTTAGTGGACATGGGTTTCCTGCTTCTCCTCCCTGTTTGCACAGAGCACCTCCCCATTCTTTGCATGGACAGCCCTGACACTGCAGGCAAAGTCACTGCTCCACATGGACACAGCACATACAGGTACAGGGTGTGTGCTCAAAGGTCACACAATAATTAAATTTTCTTATTAAACACAAAATAAATTACACTTCTGTACAAGCTACAAATTAGGACAGGATTTTTTTCCCATTTGAAACTTCCAGACTATGCAAAGCAAGTACATCACCCTTAGAGGATGCTCTTGGTACCAGCACCTGTTCAAACACTGGCAGCAGAACTGAATTTTGATGATCCCTTTAAAGAACTACTTTTTAAACGCTGCTTCTTCTCTAGTGGTATGGTAACCACACTTGCAAATTCAGTTTATAACATTCAGAAAAATCAGAACCAAAAATACTCTTAGTGGTGTCTTACTCAAACTGCAGAAAGGGAACCCTCTCTTCCTCCTGTGGGATGCTGACCACCAAAATGCCATCACAGACAGGTATTTGTAACACCAACTCCAGTTGTACCAGTATTAACAATTTAAAATACTCTAAGATCTAACTTTATCAGCATCAGGTAAGAATTTTCTGTCTCACTACACACTCTTTACTCCATTCTTTATCACACGGACCAATGTCTGTAACTGTAATGTAATTCAATGATTACATGCAGAAATAAATGCACCCAGAATATTTTCACTGATGATGACACCCAGCAGGGTCTGGTTGGAAAAGGATTTGTGTGTTAGCTCCTGGCTGCCCCTGCACCCCCAAACACAACTCCTCATGCCCTGCTCTGATAACTCCAGGCTCTGATTCCAACAGGCACAAGGCAGTGCAGAATTGCAGAACCTCACCTGTGAGCTGTGTTCTGACCAGCTCTGTGCTAATGAAGTGCAGCACATCTGTACTAGATCATTTCAAATATATGAATGCACATATACACTTGAAAAAGAGATTTTTCCACCCATACCCACATACAAATGCTTGTGAAGCCTGTTCAAAGGACCTAAAACTTTCTGTCACAAACAATTAGACAGTCTCACTAATAACCAGTGTCTAGAAAGAACATATATGAAGCCAAATTTTCCATCCATCAAAAGCACAGAACATGGCACAAAACACTAAAAGAGCATAAAACCCAGCAAACAGATCAAACGAGCAAATTAATACACAAACAGCTCATTTATGCACTCAAATTAATTACAGGGCCATAAAACAAACTACTACCTAGAGAGAAAGCAGGAGCATCATTGCTCCTGGTTCCCAGTGTTTTCTGAAAGACACACAGTGGGCATGGTGACAGTGCATTAAAAGCAATTAACATTAAAGAGAACTTACTGCTATTTTCTGGAGAGTCGTTTTGAGTGATGTCCATGTATCCAGTCTTCGATCCAGGATCAGGATAAATTTAGTGTCAGACTCATGTTGGCTGCAAGATATGAGAATCCCGATAACCAGATAGTATTTTGAGAAAAGTGACTCTGTTCCCAAAAAAAACCCAAACCCAAGAACATGGAATGCAAACATTCTGGTATCAAGGAAATGTGTCTCTGTTCCCAAAATACCCCGAACCCAAGAACATGGAATGCAACCCACATTTTAGTATTTCTACAGTTCCTGAAACTCCCCTTGAAAAATTTTCCTGAGCACACAGACTTTTTTCAGTGGTGGTTAGCAACAGGACAAGGGGCAATGGTACAAACTGAAACACAGGGAATTCCATCTGAATACGAGGAAAAATGTCTTTCCTCTGAGGGTGACAGCGCACTGGAACAGGCTGCCAAGAGAGGTTGTGAAATCTCCTTCTCTGGATATTTTCAAAACCCCCCGGGGTCTTTTCATATCTCCAGATATTCCAGTGCAACCTGCTCCAGGTGAACCTGCTCTGGAGGGCTGGAGCAGCTGATCTTTCAGATCCCTTCCAACCCGAGCATTCTCTGATTCTGTGATCCCCCAGCTCCCTCCCACCCCAATCTTTCTGTGATTGTGAAGCATTGCCTTTGAATTGTGTGCAACATGGTGACAGCAGATTGCTGGGCATGAGATGGTTCTGAAAACCCAAACTGTTGTTGAGCAGGGCCCTGCAGAGCCAGAGGAGCTGTGCCCAGCAGCTCTGGGTGCCCAGCAGCCTCCCCCAGCTGATGGCCCAGGACCCCCCTGCCTTCCCTGCCCAGCCCTTGGTGCCCAGCCCTTGGTGCCCAGCCCTTGGTACCCAGTTCTTGGTGCTCAGCCCTTAGTGCCCAGCCCTTGGTGCCAGCCCTTGGTGCCAGCCCTTGGTCCAGCCCTTGGTGCCCAGCCCTTGGTGCCCAGTCCTTGGTGCCCAGCCCTTGGTGCCAGCCCTTGGTGCCAGCCCTTGGTGCCCAGTCCTTGGTCCCAGCTTGGTGCCAGCCTTGGTGCCAGCCCTTGGTCCCAGTTCTGGCCAGCCCTAGTGCCCAGCCCTGTGCCAGCCCTTGGTGCCCAGCCCAGTCCTTGGTGTCAGCTCAGCCTACAGGACCCAGCCTGGGTTTGGCACGGGACAGCCGGGATGGCAGCAGGGCAGGGCAGGGCAGGGCCAGCCTGGCAGAGGGGACGGGGAGCTGCTGCCCCAACAGGGCAGGGCATGGTTCCCCAGAGCCTGCTCCAAGGCATTTCCAACTCACACTGCTTCCTGGGCCAGCACGGGCATCCTTCTGACACCCAAACCCTCTGAGCTGCTTTGAACTCCCCCGTGTACCCAACAGAGCCAGCTGTACCCGGGGTGCCCGCTCTGGCAGGGCACTGACACCCTGTCTGTAATTCAAATATCCCTTCCCAGGCTGGGAACAGCCCAGGCTGGCTCCAGGGTGACAGCACACCCTCCAGCCCACAGCCCGAGTTACAACCTGCATCCTGTTTGCACACAGCCTGTCACCCAGCCTCCAACGTGAGTGTGTTTACAGGATCCTCAGGTGATATCTGCAATATTTATTTTGTGGATGCTGAAAGAGGATAGCCCTGTCCCACACTGCCCTAGCTCCGTGCTGGGGACAGGCTCCCAGCACACGTGCTGGCTCCAAAGGTGGCTCAGGTGTCTGCTCTGGGCACAGCCCTGTGCCAGCAGCCTCCTGCCAGCATCATCCCTGCTAATCCCGAGTTTGGCAAGGCAAACACACGGTGGATTACTCAAAACTATCACACAGCAGACAATACTTAGCAATTTCACTATAAAAAATAAAAAGAAGACACGTGAAGCCAGTGCAGGAGCTTTCATTCAGTGCACTTCTTGCTGCTCTGGTCTGTGGCAGCTACAACTCTGACAAATACATTAAAAAGGAATTAGCAGTTGTGCTAATAAAAAATACAATTCCATTTGACTCCCAGCAACTGACTGAAGGTGTGTGGAGGCACCCGAGTCCCAAGCTATGCTACGACAGATCCTATGGATCTGTAATGTCACACCCAGGGTGCAAAGAGCTCATTTGGATTCATTCAATGGCTTTGAGGTGTAGAAGCAAAGGGCAGAGAAAATAAACACCAAATTCTACATATGGGTCATACACAGAACTTCTACATGTAATAAAGCCTGAGGCTGTGGGCATTGTGAGCGTGACTTAGTCAAAACCTTTTTTGCTTAGAATAATTTAAGCAACATGAGAGGTTGGGTTTCTGTTAGTTCTGTTCACCCCACCATGGGCTAAGCGACTCAGGTGGGTGGGAGCAGGGCAAAGGATCCTTTGGATTGAGGCAAAAACAAAACCCTTTGTTTTTTTCAGCACACTCTACAATTTTAAAAGATATGTCTCTGACCTGTAAGAAACAATTCCCTGACTCCCCATGGTATTTCCAAAGAGTCTGCAATTGAAAAAATCATGTTTACACAGAACTGTTGTCATCAGAATAAAACCTGAAGAAAAACCCCAGAACCCCAAGTAATTTAGAAAAGGCAGCCAGCCTGTAGTGCACTGGCAGTTAATAAGAGCCAAAGTGAGCCATTTACTCAGGACAAGGTTACACTCAGAGAGCAGCCTCTGAGCCTGCTAATTCACTTTTATCAGTCCCTTACAGAAACAAAGAAGAAAGTTCCCAGCCTTGACACTTACTGTGGGAAATCTGTCATTTATTCTAGGGCCAGTGAAGAAATCCTGTGACTATTTCCAACCCAGGCCTTGCAGGTTTATCAGATTTCCAGGCCTGTGATGTACTTTTTAGACTGACAACAAAAATAAATCAATGCTTTCTACCAAGGCTCTGAGGGCTGTTTGTTTGCATCCAGCAGCAGAAAGATGGAGACACAAAACCAGGGCAAGGATTATTTCTCTCTGGGTGTTTCTTGTCACTATTTTCACCCTTATCCTTAACTTTGTATGTGTTGCAGGATGCACCAGCCTAAAAATAAAGACCTGGGATGTTTTGCAAGACTTGAAATTGGATCCTGGAGCCTGCAGTTGTGAGATTTAGCACAGGACTGAGAGATGCCTCGCTGCTGGTGGGATCAGAGCACGCCGTCACGACCTGCCCAATATTGAAATTCAGGGGTATTTATAGCCAACAGCAGCCTTCAGTGTGCCACTGCTCTGTGCCATCAGCACAGCTCTAAACCACACTACTGCTCACTTCCCAATCCAAATGAAACAGGAAAAGCCTTGTCTAAACACCAAAAAACTGGACAGTCAAAGATGGATAGGATGGGATTGGATTGGATGGGATGGGAATAGAATAGAATAGAATAGAATAGAATAGAATAGAATAGAATATTTCAGCAGGAAGGGACCTACAGTGATAATCTAGCCTGACTGTCTGACCAGTTCCTCCAGCCCTTTCACCAGACCTGCTGCCCCCTGGACAAACTCAAGGAGCTTCACCTCCTGTTTCAATCTGGCACCCAGAACTGCACAGAGTACTCAAGGTGATGCCACATCAGTGCTGTACACTGAGGAATTTTTAAAATTAATTTAAAATTAATTAATTCATTTTAATTTTTCAATTATTTTTTTCAAATTTTACTTTAATAGTAATTAAGGCAGTTATTTTGTGATAACAATCTTACATACACCATAACTGACTTCAATTTATATTCAATTTTTTTTCTTTAAGCTTCTACTGAAATTCCAGCTTACCTTGAAAAATATAAATTCTTTCAGGCTAGAGAACAAGACCTGTATTAGTTGTAAATACACTGTCACAATCCTCTATCAAGCCTAGATAAAGAGCTGTTTTACCTCTCCCAGGGTCTCTTTTGTGCAGATTCCAGGCCCTGTGAATTTACCTGTGCCTGCAGTGCAGGTGCTGCTCAGCACAGCCAGCCTGCAGGCAGCCAGGCCAGCATCTTCAGCTGGATGTGCACGGAATAGAAAGTGGGACCCAGCACTCCTTTTCCTTCACAGCCCTTCCACACAGGCACTTTCTGCCTCCTGCCTGCAGCACAGCTCCCAGGAATCCTAAAAATGAACTTGCTTACAGGACCCACCTTCCTCCTGGCTCTGGTATTAATGCACTCGCCTCAGGGACTCAGGAGTAGCTTTCAGCATCCATCTCCTTTATCTAACAATTATTTCCAGGAGGAAGATGCCTCATGAGACTCAGTTTGCCAATTTTCCCTGGTTTTCTCAGGCTGCTGTGGGTGGGACACCGCAGTTCCTTTGCACAGGAAAGGCACAGTGTGTGTGCTTTGGATCTGCCCCTGCACATCCACAGTTAGGAGGTGTTGGGGCACCCACATCTAACTCTGATAACTGAGGAAATTAAATACCTCTGGCAGGTGAATATTTACCTCTTTTAGGCACTTTCTGAGTTAAAGCCTGAGCTCTAATCCCACGATGTGATGCTGCTGAGGGATGAGCAGACATCAGAGCTGAGACAGACCCACCACTCTCATCCAGGTGAAGCTTTCCTGGTCACCTGAGCCTTTCAGCCCCAAAGAGAGAGGGAGCAGATGTTTCTAAGGTGATCAGATATTGGGGCAGGCTCTTATGGTGCTGGGAGGAACAGAGCAGGATGATTAAAGTGGTTTTACTAAAAACATGCTGGACATGTTTGAATCACCAGAAAGCTTGCAGCTCTCATTAGTTTCTTGATTGAGTTTGACCTATTACAGGGACAGCAAGACTGCTCATCATGCTAATGCCAGGGTGTTTACAGTCAGAGGGAATGAGAAGCCTTGGAGACACCAGACAGAGCAGGACGAAGGACAAACCCCTCTGGCCAACACAGGGCCCTGCTCCTGCTGGCCCAGGCGCCCTTGAAACCTCACAGTTCACAAAAAGAGGAACCACAGCCTCATTGCAGGAAGAAATTTGCCCAAACTGGCATTATTCAAGAAAATGAGGCATTCCAGGTAACTGAGCCACCAGACTCAGCAGCGAGCATTGGAGGGCCATGAATCAAAGTGCAGAGCCCTGTGTGAGGCACAGGGAGGTGATGGGAGCCACAGCTGCCAGGGACCCCAGCGCTTTGTTCCCTTCATCAGCCCCCTCCTCTGGGGTCATTTCTCTTTTCCCACAGTAATGACTCCCTATTTGTACATGCCAAAAGATTATTTTGCAGTGGCATGGCATGTTTAAGTGGTGACACATGCCAAAGCTTGAGGAAAGCTTGTTGTTAATTAGGAACCTAATAAACTAAATGAGGGATACATTCCAGCTGGCAGGTCACAGGATGATGTCCACTGCTCACTCTGCAGCTCCTGGCACATTCAATGCCACACCTGGACACTGTGAGGGATGCCATCCCTTCCTCCTGTGTGCTCTGAGAGCTGAAGGAGCCCCTCACCCCTCTCATGGCATTATTGAAAACCCCCAGCCCATCCCAGGCAGGACCCACAGCTCTGCCCATCCCAGCTCCAAGGCAGTCTCATACCTTGGCACTGATGTTAGGTACGTTAACACTTTGGACACGTTCTCCTCAGGCACCTCATTGAAGCCAGCATTGTCAGGGAGGGTGATAATCCAAGCCTTGTCCTTCCCTCTGCCCCCTGGAAAAAAGACAAGGATGTTTCCCTGGCCATGCTTTTTGAGGGCCAGCAGCAAAGCCCAGGTGCTCCTCTGGGGTCACAAAACACACTGCCATCGGCAGAGAGGCTTTTGCACATCCCCAGAACAGCAAAGCAAAACCAAATCCTGCCCCTGAGTCCAAGCACAACACACAAGGGCAGGTGAGGGAAACAAATGTACTTAGTTCCAGATATTTCCTTTATTTACTGAGTGTACTTTACACGGGACAGCAAAAGAAGCCAGAACCACAAGGGCAAATAAACACACTGCTCTGGAATCTACAGAAATACATTTCAAAGCACAGTGCTTGCTGATGCCTTGAGTGTTGGGAGGTAAAAATATTTTACAGTATGGCACGAGACAGAAATCGAATCTGCTCTTTCAAACTGCCTCAATGTTTTATTTACAACATTTCGAGTGGCACTGGATACTCCCTGTGTGCAGTGCCATTGTGACAAACAGCAAAGGAGTTTGTCTGCAGTATTTAATTAGCACAGTTGAAGTTCTCCATACTCACCAGACAGAAAAGCAAACTCTTTCATCAGATCATCACTGATGTCCTTTGCACACATGGGTATTGCAGTTTCTGCAGAAAGGGAAAAGCAGCAGTCAAAAAGAAAGCACAAATCCAAATACATTTATCCGTGTGTTAATCCAAAGGTGGAACTTGAACCAAATGCAGCTTCCCTAAACTGTAATGACATTTTGCAATAAAGGATATGTGGATCTTAGAGGTGTTTTTTCTGTTATTTCTGAGGACTCAAACAGGGTGAATGCCACAAATCAGCAATAAATGAGAGCCAGGAAATGCACCAAGGGAGCAGTGCCCGTGAGCTGAGTGCCCGTCCCTCACTGGGCCATATCCACAGTACATTTGTGTGTTTTGCAGTTACTAATTCTCCTCCCTATTTCAAAATAGTGAAATTTCAGTGCTTCCCAGCCTTGGCAATGCAATGGGCTGAGCTTTCTGCTGGGAGCAGCAGCATCCAAGGCTGCCACGCTGGGAACAAGGCTGGGTTTCAGACTGTTACACTCTTTAATTTTGAACAAATAAGCTTCTGAAATCATGTTTTCACCTGGCACAGGGCCAAAGGCACTGGAGAGGCTGTTGTTCTTATGTTCAGTTATTAGAATTCTTAATGAAATAATGGGAGAGGCTGTTTTGACACCATATTTAACACCACAATCATTTCAGTGGCAATGAAGCACATCAGAACAACACACACAACTTCACCTTTCCTGGGAGAAGGAAACAAAGAGCAGACTGACTAAACACACCAGGAGCTTAAAGCTGGCTGACATTTTTCTGGATTATCTATAAATGGAATGACAGCTAAAAATTAAACATCCTTGTTCCTGCAAATAAAAGTTTTAAAGCACATCTATACAGATTAAAGTCCTTGGGGTTTCTGATAATCAAATTTTAAACACTGATTATTTCACAGAGTTGGTCCTAGGGAATAATCTTCTGTTTAAAATCAGGCAGGCTGCATACTTCAGCACACTCCAGCATGATCAATCTTGATTCTATTTCCCTTTTTCCAAAAGCTTTGTGGTCCCATGTACTTTCTGTGGAGATTTTTCAGGCCTGTCCAGGCACAGCAGCCCAGATGTGCAGGAGGTGGGGGTGCTCTGCCCTTCTATGGGCTGCTCTCTGCCCCTCCATGCACACACTGCTGCTTTTCCCTCTTGTAGATAAAAACGTGATTTGTGTTTGCTGAGGATTGACCCTCATCCCACTGGCATCTACAGAAGCATTCCTGATTTTAACAGGCCCTACAATTGGTCTTGGTGGAAAAGAAGTTTGTCTTGTAAAGATATTTCAAATATTTGTCTCTCATGTAACTGCTTCACCCAACTTGAGGACAAGCAGCAGCAAGAGATTTCTTCTCTATTTGTTGATTTTTTTTTACCAGGTCAATGGTTTCATACTGATAAAATTCACATTTAATAACTTACTGAGGTCCCACACATGAAGCAGATATTAAACATGTGTGTCATTGACATGACAAAGCCCATGCTGAGCACACATTTGCCCAAATCCATGAGGAGCTGCTGAGCAGAGCCTCTGTGAGCACAGGAGGGTGATTCTGTCCCCAAACTCACCCTGCCCACCCCAGCTTTCCCCAAAACAGGAGGGTGAGCACAGGAGGGTGATTCTGTCCCCAAACTCACCCTGCCCACCCCAGCTTTCCCCAAAACAGGAGGGTGAGCACAGGAGGGTGATTCCTGTCCCCAAACTCACCCTGCCCACCCCAGCTTTCCCCAAACCCAGCAAAGGCAGGCCCAGATTGCCATGTGCTGGAACACCCCTGACTCAAGGGCTCACCAGGAACACCAACACAGCCCCAGGGGGACAGAAAATGCAGGTTTTGCTTTGTTTCTGCAGTGATATGAGAGGGATGTGCTGGTTAATGGAGGCTGATCAGGAAACAGGCAGAGAAAGGAGATTAACCTTTGCCAGGTCACAGCAAATCAGTAAATTAAAAAGCATCATAAGATGTTTCCTCACAGAGGAGCACCCAGGGGGAGCCTGTGCCCATCCTGGGGAGCAGAATAACCCAGCAGTGCCAGGATGGTGCCCTTTGGCAAGGTCAGGGCACAACAAGAGCCCGATTGTGCTGTGCTCAGAGCTGCTCCTTGGCCAGCTCATCCTGGCACTCACTCTGGCTTGGCCACTCAACTCAACCTCCTGGGCAAATATTGGGGAAAATCAAGGGCTGGCACCGAGCTCTGGAGCGTGTGGCCGTGCCCGAGGCACACCAGGGGATGCTGCAGGAAATCCTGCACAGAGCACGACCTTTGTGCTCAAATGTTCATCTCTGCAGGAAGGGCAGAGGAAGGCACTGAGGCAGCAGAGAGATCAGCCTCAAACAAGGCTTCAGTCATGCTCCTCAGCAAACTGGGGACTTTATTTAAAGGACACTCTTGGGACAGTACAGAAAGGACCCCAGGGTGCTGAGCAGCACAGCCAGCCAGCCCCTCACTTGCACACGGGGGAGGAACTCAGGGCTTCAGGAAAGTCCACTCATGTCTTTGAAAGACTAAAAGAGCCTTTGTGATCATCAGCTCTTACAAAACCAAGCCTGAACTCCCATACCACAGCATCTCAGAGCAAAACTTCACAAACTCCACTGCTGTCCCCACACAGCTCAGGTTTTAGGGTCCACTAAAACCAGCACCATTGGGATGGTAAATTGTCCTAACAGTGTAGTATCATTCTAATGCCGGTTCTAAAATGGGCATTCGTGAAATGTCGGTGCAGTTTTTACATTCAGAGGATCCTCTGCAGGGGGAGGTGGTTGCCATGGTACAGAGTTTTGGAGGCTGCACGAAGCCAAACAGGGAAAGAAAAAGGGGGAATTCAGCGCTCTGTACCCCACTGAGAAAAGCAATGGGGCTCCGAAGGAGCCCTGCTGAACCCTTCCTACCCCATCCCTTGGTTTCCACAGCCCGGAACAGTTCACAGGGAATTCCAGAGGAACGCATCTCGAGGCCATTGCACACTGTGAGAATGATCCCAGTGCTCCCCTCTTATGAGGAGACACCAGCACAGGGGGAGACCTGCAGTGACACCCAGAGAGGGGACAGCTCCTGTTCCTGTCCAAACCCCTCTTGTAACACTCCATGATACTCGAGAGCTTTGCTTTTAGCACTCATTTCCTTTCCTCCACCCTTCCCAGCCCGCAGCAGCTGTGTAACACATCTGCCAAGGTGACAACAGCACCCCACGCTCAGCACTGACCAAAAACTGTCTCAAATCCACCTGGAGACAGCTCGGCTGGGAATGGAGAACAGCAGCTTTTCATGTAGGCCAGGAAACAAAACTGAAGGGAATCAAATGCCAAGGGTCAGGGATCCCACTGACCTGCCTGTTCTGAGCAGCCTGTCCCTCTGCACAGCAGAGCAGCATTTATCTGCTGTTGAGTGAACTGTGTGCTTCCCCAGCAAGCTCTGACCTGGAGCAGGATCTGCAAACCCCAGGAGCAGCAGAGGCACCTCCCGTGGCCGTGTCCTGCCCAGGAGCAGGATCAGGGCTGGGCACAGGCAGGGCAGGTGTTGGCACAGCCTTTGCAGGAACCAGAGCCACCAGGGGCTGGCAGGTGACACGAGGCTGAGGGACACAGCCAAAGGCATGAGCACGGCAGAACGAGTGGCACAGAGCTCTGGGCTCTCAACCAGATCTGCTCTGACACCAAAAGGCTCTTCATGGGACCAGTGTGAGCAGAGAACAGCACAGCTGGAGTGACCCAGTGCCACACCAAACAGCACAGCTGGAGTGACCCATGGACACACCAAACAGCACAGCTGGAGTGACCCAGTGCCACACCAAACAGCACAGCTGGAGTGACCCAGTGCCACACCAAACAGCACAGCTGGAGTGACCCACGACACACCAAACAGCACAGCTGGAGTGACCCACGGACACACCAACAGCACAGCTGGAGTGACCCACGGACACACCAAACAGCACAGCTGGAGTGACCCAGTGCCACACCAAACAGCACAGCTGGAGTGACCCAGTGCCACACCAAACAGCACAGCTGGAGTGACCCAGTGCACAACCAAACAGCACAGCTGGAGTGACCCACGCCACACCAAACCAGCACAGCTGGAGTGACCCACGACACACCAACAGCACAGCTGGAGTGACCCACGGACACACCAAACAGCACAGCTGGAGTGACCCAGTGCCACACCAAACAGCACAGCTGGAGTGACCCAGGACACACCAAACAGCACAGCTTTGAGTGACCCAGTGCCACACCAAACAGCACAGCTGGAGTGACCCAGTGCCACACCAAACAGCACAGCTGGAGTGACCCACGGACACACCAAACCAGCACAGCTGGAGTGACCCACGGACACACCAAACAGCACAGCTGGAGTGACCCAGTGCCACACCAAACAGCACAGCTGGAGTGACCCACGGACACACCAAAACAGCACAGCTGGAGTGACCCAGTGCACACCAAACAGCACAGCTGGAGTGACCCAGTGCCACACCAAACAGCACAGCTGGAGTGACCCAGTCCACACCAAACAGCACAGCTGGAGTGACCCACGGACACACCAAACAGCACAGCTGGAGTGACCCACGGACACACCAAACCAGCACAGCTGGAGTGACCCAGTGCCACACCAAACAGCACAGCTGGAGTGACCCAGTGCCACACCAAACAGCACAGCTGGAGTGACCCAGTGCCACACCAAACAGCACAGCTGGAGTGACCCACGGACACACCAAACAGCACAGCTGGAGTGACCCACGGACACACCAAACAGCACAGCTGGAGTGACCCAGTGCCACACCAACAGCAACAGCTGGAGTGACCACGGACACACCAAACCAGCACAGCTGGAGTGACCCACGGACACACCAAACAGCACAGCTGGAGTGACCCACGGACACACCAAACCAGCACAGCTGGAGTGACCCAGTGCCAACCAAACAGACAGCTGGAGTGACCCATGCCAACCAAACAGCACAGCTGGAGTGACCCATGGACACACCAAACAGCACAGCTGGAGTGACCCAGTGGCCACACCAAACAGCACAGCTGGAGTGACCCAGTGCCACACCAAACAGCACAGCTGGAGTGACCCATGGACACACCAAACCAGCACAGCTGGAGTGACCCATGGACACACCAAACAGCACAGCTGGAGTGACCCACGGACACACCAAACAGCACAGCTGGAGTGACCCAGTGCCACACCAAACAGCACAGCTGGAGTGACCCAGTGCCACACCAAACAGCACAGCTGGAGTGACCCATGGACACACCAAACAGCACAGCTGGAGTGACCCATGGACACACCAAACAGCACAGCTGGAGTGACCCAGGCCACACCAAAAACAGCACAGCTGGAGTGGACCCAGTGCACACCAAACAGCACAGCTGGAGTGACCCATGGACACACCAAACAGCACAGCTGGAGTGACCCAGTGCCACACCAAACAGCACAGCTCATTCTGCTGAGCAGGGTCACTGCTGCCTGCAGGACACGGGACAGCCAGCCCAGGGCCCAGACAAGGGGCAGATAAACATCCCCCATTCATGGAAATGTCATTCCCCATTCATGGAAACATCATCCTTTGACATACTGTGGGAGCTGCAGAGAGCAGGAGGGGCTGCAGGAGCTGCACTGAGCCACACTCAGAGGAGGAGGAGGATGAGGAGGAGGAGGAGGGGGCTGTTCAGGGGAGGTAAAAGATCCAGGGTGTCCCAGAATGCTGGAGACCATGGGGGTTTGAGCAGCAAGAAGGAATCTCTTCCCATTTATATTTAGCAGCTGAGAAACTGTGGAAGCTTTGCTAAGAAAAGGTGAAGCAAAAGCAAACTAAGCAGCCACAAGGCTTACTTGTTACCTGCTGTTAGGCTCTCATGTTTTCATGCCCAATCAGAAAAGTTCTATTTTCATATCACACCAAACTAAGCAAAATTTGGGAAAGATAAAAGTCAGCCCCACCATACATGAATTCACGTCTATTGCAAGAAATGTAATAAAAGATTCCCAACACCCACTCTTTTGGATTCAACCACGGTGTGGGAGTTGAGAAAATCTAGTTTCATGCATTTCTAATATATAGGAGCTTCAGTGTCCTTTTAGTTTTCTCCTTTTTCCATTTTCAGTCCCTCACCCCTCGGCAAAGAGAGCAGTGGTGTTTGCACAGCAGCACCAGGGCACATTCGCCAGCTGTGCAGGAAAAGGCACATTTAGCATCTGCCACCCCTAGGTATCCTCCCAGTCCAAACCATCAGCCCCAAACCAGAGCCCATTCAGCACAAAACACTTCCAGAGCCTGATAAAAATACACAGACATCAATAACTTTCCCATCATCATTAATACCATGCAAACACTGTTATTTCAAAGAGGAAATCCAGCTTTGTGCACAAAGTAACTCTTGGGAAATACATCAGCAGTAAATCCTCGGGCCTCACTACCTGCCTAGGGAACTGGAATGAACTTCACTGAGGTCATGGAACAATTTCTTTCGCAGCTGATACAGCCAGGAAACCAAACTATGCAGCCAGGTTCCCCCAACAGCATCACCTGGAAACTCTGCTGTAAAGCAAGGGAAAATAAGCACATTTTTCCCTGAACTGAAAGTGGAAATGCCCAATTCTGGCATTCCCCCATTGAGCAGAAGCACATTTCCAATCCCAGCTGCCCGTGCAGTGCAGCAGGAGCAGGCCTGGAAGGTCGGGAGGATATTGCTGGTGTTTGCTGGCTGTGCACAGCACCCAGCCCCTGCACAAACACCCTGTTTGTGAGCAGCAGGATAACTGTGCTGGGTGCTGGGTCCCAGAAAACTGCTCTGCCCAGGAGATCCTGACTCATCCCTGCTCCAAACCAGACTCCAGCATCGCCTGGGAGGAAAAAAGGATTCCCAAAACAAGGCAGCCCCGCCCAGCCACTTCCACCACTGCTCCTCATCCCCAGCTCCTCTGCCCACCAATTTTCCAATGGCTTTAAATTTCCCTGAGTCAGGAAAGCTGGCAGAGGAGATGGGCGAGGCTGTGGCAGCAGGACAGGCTGAGGAGTGGGACCTGCCCCATGCTCAGCACAGGAGCCAAAGCAGCCACTGTCACAGCAAACGTGGCCCTGCACAGCACCAGGCTGAGGGCACTCACCTGATCTGCAGCTCCAGGATTTCCTTACAGGTCCTACCTGCCAAAATCAACACCAACAAAAGGCTCCCAGGAGAGCACAGCCAGGACAGCACAGCCAGAGGCAGTGTCCAGCTCTGAATTCCCCATCTCCATTTTCATGGGGGAAGCTCTGTCTCCAGGATCCTTCTCAGTGGCAAAGCAAGCCCTTCGGAAAAGTCTTTCTTTCCCCCACCATGTTTCACACTTTGGTTGTTCCCTCCCACACAGCCCTGCTGTCACTTCACTTTTGTCCTGGTACATGAATGATAAAGCCATTAAACTGTGGTTGTAGCAAATGTGATGCAGGGAGAGGAAGCACATCCCACGTACTACTGACTGCTCCAGACTACTACTGCTCTGTGGCCCACCCAGAGGGTCTGCACTGATGGAAGAGCAGAGCTTTTGGAGGTTCTGCCACCCTCTGAGGGAGCCTGAGCCATTTTAGAGATGAGAATGGCCATAAAAGGCTTGGGATTTACACAGGCTTTTATCTCACTCTAAGGCAGATATGAGCAGATCACCTTCTATTAGAAACAACCAACAAGTTTCCAGCACTGCTACATGCAGGGAAATGGTTAACACATGGTCCCAGATCAGGCTGAATGCTAAGAAATCGGCAATAAGGGAAAAAAACTTCTGATTTATTTTTAATCTCATGATTTGGAGAACCTTACTCAACAGTGTCTCTTTTTCAATATTTTATTTTAAGAACTATGTAGATGCCAAATCATGGGTCTGGATCCTGCAGCTATATCCACACAAGTGTGCCATTGTGGGGGGATTTTGACTGCATATGACCATCACACAAAGCCATCATCTGCCAAAAGCTTTTTAGGAGAGGGCTCATGTTCAGAAGAAACCCACTACCTGTGTTTACCTGGTTCCCATTACATCTCTCATAACAAACTGTCACCATCTGTGTCCCCATCCCATGTCACAGCTCCTGCTCCAGCAGTCTGTGTGTTCCATGGCCACAGCAGCACAAGGAGCATTTAATCACAGCCATTCCAGCAGCATCCTTTGCTAATTGACCATGACCAGCCCTGCCTACATTTATCACTCCATTTTCAGGGTGCAGGGATACCAACAGTGTCCGGACAGCCGGGTAGAAGGAGCTTTTGGCACCACCTCAGAAGGGCACGCACACACAAAGCAGCTCCTGGGAAGCAGGTGACAGCTTGGTAGAGCCCTCACCTGTGACTCACCCCCTCACAAACTCTTCCTGCACCACCAATTGTGTTTTTCAAAGAGGTCAAGAAACCTGGAATGAGATGGGGAGCTTATTTGGGGTCAGTGTGTCTCCAAGCACCTTTGCCAGCTGCAAGAGCAGGAATGACACCTCTGCCTGCTTTGGACTCCTGACAGTCGGTGCATCCTCTGCAGGCTGGAGTCACCAAGGTGCCACAACCCTTCCTGCTTTGGGGAAGACCTCACGGCAAAAATACCTGTAGCTGCCTACAGGAAAACAGTGAAAAAGTGAGGGCTCCACACAGATTCCAAGCAGATCACTGTCCATCAAGGGAAACATTGCTGAGGCAGCTACGGCCTGAGTAAGGGATCAGATTGCATTTGCTTCTCACATTCAGGGTGTGCAGCCATAGAACCACAGCCACATCAGGAGAACGCTGAATTCCCGGCACAGCCCGGGGTTCAGAGGTGTTTGAAGACCGAGGAACAGGGAGGGAAGATGCGGTGTCTACCAGGGACACACACCTTACACACATCTCCCTCCTGCTTCCCCGGGAACGGGCAGCAGCGCCCGCACCGAGACAACTTCCCAGGGAAGAGTTCTTCGGTTCTGGCCACGGGAATGGGTGCAGGGCGCTTGTAGGGCGAACATCCATCCATCCATCCATCCTCCTGCCACCGGCAGCACCTCTGCCTTCAGCCCGCACTCGTTACGGGGACACGGCAGGGAACGGCAGCGGCGCGGGGAACGCGGCTTCTCCTGAAACCCGGGGCCGTTCCGTACCCGCCGTGCGGTCCGGAATAAATAACAAAATAACAGCTCGAATCCACAGCAACCGGCGAGCGACGAACCCTCCCGGGGCTTCCCCGGGCAGCGGCATCCGAGAGCAACAACGCGCCCGGCACCGGGAATGGCACCGGGAATGGCACCGGGAACGGCACCGGGAGCAGGGAATGGCACCGGGAACGGCACCGGGAACGGCACCGGGAATGGCACCGGGAACGGCACCGGGAGAGGCACCGGGAACGGGAATGGCACCGGGAGAGGCACCGGGAGCGGAACCGGGAAGCGGCACCGGGAACGGCACCGGAGAGCACCGGGAGCGGAACCGGGAATGGCACCGGGAATGGCACCGGCACCGGGATCGAGCCGCGGCTGGCGGGGAGGGTTGGGGCACCTGCGGGGACACCTGTGGGGGTTCCAGCAGGAGCGGGAGCGGTGTCGCAGCCCCACGGGGTGTTCCGCCGAAAGCCGTGTCCCCCCCCGCCGCCCCGGGCACCTGCGAGCCCCGCACCGGCCCCGCACTCACCGGCGGCGGCCTCGAGCAGCGCGGCGGAGCGCCAGGCGGTAGTAGCGCTCCATGTCCCCAGCCGAGGTGCCCCGGCGGGGGTCCGGCCGGGGCCGGGGCCGGGGCAGGGCCATGCGCGGGCAGCGCTCCCGCCGGCAGCCACCGCTCCGCCGGCCCGGGCCGCTGCGGCCACGGCGGGGCGGAACCGCCACCTCCGCCCGTCCCCTGCCCGCCCGGCACCGCCCCGGTACCGCCCCGGCCACTGCCTCTGCCACCTCCCCGGGCACCGCCGCACCTCCCGGGCACTGCCTCTGCCACCTCCCGGGCACTGCCTCTGCCCGCCCCGGCACCACGGCACCTCGCCCGTCCCCTCCGCCCCCTCTGCCCGCCCCGGCACCGCCACCGCACCGCCACCTCCGGGTCGCGGGCGTCTCTTTCCCTTCATTATAGCCCCTTCCTCCACTTTTCCTTCCTGGTTTGTTTCTCTGTTTGTTTCCCTGTTTGTTTCCTTTTTCACATTTCATTTTCGCTCCTCCCCGTGATTCTTACCCCCCCCTTCCTCTTTCCCCCCCCTTTCTTCTCTTTATTCCTTTTTCCCTTTCCCTATTTTCCTCTTTTCCTTTCTCCCCTTTCCCTCCCGTCCCCCCCCCTTTTCTTCCTTTTTTTTAATTTTTAATTTACCACTACTCCCAGTGCTCCCCAGCACACCACCCTGCAGCTGGATTTACTCCCTGCCCTAGTGCCTACAGCACTCCCCTAGGAAGAAAAAAAAAAAAAAGCATTTCCATCCTCTGCAAGCAGCATTCTAGCAAATTCCTTGAACAATTTATGAGAACTACATTAAGCCCTGCTACAGCCAGTGCTGGCCAGAGCTCCAAGCACAGCACTGGGCTGAGCCATCATTCTCAGTTTCCCCAGTGCTGAGGTTCAAATGATTCCAGCTCATTCTCAAGAAGGCAGCATGGAGAAGTAGACGTTCCTGTTTTTCCAAAACAACTTTTTAATTATGCTCTTTACAATAATAGCAGCCTTTTTCCAACACTTCAGCAGTCAGGGCTATTAATTAAAGAGCCATGGTCTAGCAGTGGTAATATAAAACTCAGCATCTTTTGGTAGGCCCTTCTTACACTGATACAGAATTTTTGAAGGAAAAGCTCCCCACGCAGTCAGAGCTCCTTGTTCATGACACAGCAGCTTCTCACTAACCCAACAGTTTGGATAGATGATTTTCTGTCTGGTCATAAAGCACATCCTGGGTGACAGGGAGAGCTCGTGCGCAGTTGGAAAAAATCCGTCTGATACGCAAGGCCACGAGTCAAGAAAGACAGCCACACTCCAATCCTGTGCTCTTATCACAGGAATGCTGTTTGTCCTAAACTGCCAGGGCTCACGGAGAAAAGGGACCCATCCAGGTGCTGAAAGCCTCTTTTTTTGCTGTACCACTGTGCAGGGGATGCTCTGCTGTCGCTGGGACTCACCCCCGCTGAGTGAGAAGTGTCACACACCCATTTCTGACCCAGCATTTTGGGAAAAGGAAGCTCCCCAGGAGAAGATGCAGCTATCACCCTTAAGGCTTTGCAATCATTTCTCTCTGAAGACAAAACCATTAAGAGAGGATGTGGATGAGGTCTCTGCAGCCAACACCCCCTGCTCAAGCCCAGGTGAGCTGTGCTGGGCCATGGCACTGGGCGCTGGCACAAACCTGCACATCCCAAAGCTGCACCTCCTCCTGCCAGTTCAGCTGACACGACAGCCTCACCAGCACAGCATGGAAAAGCTGTGCTCACTCATTGCAGGGTAACTGCTCATGGCGTTTCCTTATGGCCACTGAGATTCATGGTTTGGAATGCTGGCTGCTACAGACCCTCCTTTGGGGCATTTCACAATAAATGCCCAGCTATCCCAGCATGAGGCAGTCATTGTCCAGCTTCTCAGATTTGACACTGACAGAAGCTCCTCGGCACATCTGCCTCCTCCAGAGCAGTGTTATCCTCTGCCTGCCCAGGAGAGGATAAACTGAGAGAAAAGGAGCAAAAGATGGATAAAAATGAAGCACTGACAGCCAGAAACATGCATGTTTCTTTTTCAGGCCCCATAACAACATTCACCATTCTTTCTCACATAAAAATTTCTGTGTAAGGGGCAAGAGCCCTTTAAAGCTGTGGAAAATCTTGACAGCACCTGCAGCACCTGTTTGCAGAGATTTATTTCATGTGGGTGCAATGTCTCATCCTTAAATCTAATCTTAGGGAGAAGGTGTAGGAAGAATTCCAACCAATTCCATTAATTCTAGATCAGAGGCTGAAAAAAGCCCCCTCAAACAAAATTAAAAACCTGTTGAATTAACTGAAAAAAATATATCTATTTTTTCTTTTCCCAGATTAAACCTAGAAGATTGGGTTGAGACTGAAGCCATTACTGGGATTTGAGAAATCACCCTTCAAAAATACCTGTTCAGTCAAGTGCTGAGAACTGGAAAAACAGAGCTGACTAAATGCAGGTTAGAGTCAAAGTGATGTCCAAGGGAATTGCTCACCTCTGGAACAAGCAGAGCGACAACAATTTGCTTGTGCATGGGTAATTAAAGTGGGGCTGGTTTTCATGGACAGGGATTTTAGGAGGGTTTCTTGTGCAGAGAGCAGCATCACCCTCAGTCCAGGGGCACTGTCCAGTGTGGATCTTTCCAAGCTGGTCCAGGTGGAGCAGACCCTCCACAGGCTGCCAGAAATCCTGGCCCTGCTGCAGCCAGCCAAGGAGAAGGATTTTATATCAGCTGCTTGGAGGTGAAAAGGGCTCCACTCTGCTCTCCAACTCTTCCCCCTGTGTCGGTCACACCAGCGTTATTTGTGGTTACAGCCCCTGCTTTGGGAAGGGAGCACTCACACAGGCACACACACCCTTTCTCCAGGCCACAGGGTATTTTCCAGCTCAGCAGGTTATCCCCAGCCGTGTGAAAATGTAGGAAGCAAAGCCCAATGGCAGCAATGAGAACACTGCAGATGCATGTCCTGCACCAGCTGCAGGGGGACAGGAGGGACAGGGACACTGTGACCCCTCCACGTGCCAAGAGCCCTCACACGCCACCAGCCTGACCTTAAAAACATTACTGTCCTTGTTAAAAACCACCGTACAACATGGCATTGCTTCTCCTTCCTAACAAGAAGGGCTACATGGGTGTTTAAATGCTAATTTTGGTGCTTTCTGAACCACTCGGTGACCTGCGGTCATCTCCCATCCCTTACATTTACAGCTTTTGTCCTGGCAGCCTGCGAGCCAGCTGAGAGTAAAATCCTTTCCAGCTCTTCAGATGATTTTCACTATCACTCACTGGAGCTATTAAGATTCTCAGTGCGTGGATCTGGTTTCCAATAGTACAAGCTGCTTGGGAAAGGTTAGAGTTTGTTTTAAATAGCTCAGCCATCTGTCCTGTGGAGCCTGATGGGAACTGCACACATCGGAGCAGCCAAAACAGAATTTTTCAAACTGTCAGGTTTTTTTATTACAAACATTTCAGTTTGAATCAGACCTGTGTCCTTAAAGAACAAGTTAAGTCTATATATTTTTCTTGTGTATTATACAAACACTGTGAGTCGTGCTTTAGCAGCTTCCTCGCGTTGTTGGAATTTCATCAATGCAAATATTGGGCCCTGAACCTCAGCAGCACCAGGCAATTTTGCAAACCTCATTTGTGTACTTCTAGGCTTTGAACTAAAAATATTCATTTATTACAAGTAGCCATGACACACAGACCCAAGAACCAACACAGAGCAGCAAGGCAAATGCTTCATGAATGGAAATCAGGCACTTGGAACTACATTTGTCTCAGCCAGTTCCTAAATGTCAGCTAAAGCCAAGAGTTCACTTGTTCTAGAAAGTGAGATCAATTTATTCACTTAATTCACAGGATTCACTTTCTTAATTATACATCAGTTTTGAGGGAAATGAGTTGAAAGCACAGAGGCCAGTTACGTGCAGCAGCTGTTACCAGCAATTGCCAATACACTGCTGGAAAAATAAAAATGTGTGAGAAACAATCAGTGTTTCCCTAGGCAAATGCTGCTCCACATCAAACAAACAAGCATGGCCTTGCTGGCATCTGAAAATGCTGACAGACCCCATGTATTACCCTGGAAAAGCTCCCAAAATCAACTATCCCCTAGCAGTATCCAAGGAGAGCACACAGACAACAAATATATATATTAATCAGAACAACATACCAAAGTTTATTGATTACTTCAAACAAAAGTTTCTGTAATGAAAAAAGAGCAAGTTGCATTCATAAAAGGTAACATTCACATTCAATTTCCTTGATATAAAGCAACATAAATGTATAAAATTGCATTTAAGTGAAAAAAATGTAAGGTTGCAGTCCTTTTTCTTTGCAAGAAGCTGAAAATGTATCTGTTCATTGCCTGTATATAATTTACATTTTCTATACACTACATGGTTTTTTTAAAAAAATTCATAGCTGGGAAATTGGATAGATGGTGCAGTATTAGGAAAGTTTTTCAACTGTGTGTATACAAATTCAATTTGAAGCTTTTATGCAATTCCAAGTAATTTGTAATATTCTCATAACGATTAGGATTAGTTTTTGAGAAGTCGCTATGACTACACCAAGCTCCATCGTTATCACTTAAGAGTTTTAGAGGGAATCTTAATTACTTTCCTTATCTTTCAGTGTCACTAGTCAGTGATTAAACCTCAATGAATTATGATGAGAAAAACCCAGCCTTTTTTCCTTCAAGTTTCTCCACCGATAAGCCTGTACTGACCTTTGGGCTCACTGAGGAGCTCTGTGACAGTGCAGTGGCACCAGCAAACAGGAGCAGCCTCTGCTATCATCCCTGTCCCATCACTGCCACTGGAGCAGCCTCACACCTTACTGCCACCACTTCTTCTGCTTCCCCTCTCTAACCTCCAAAGGGGCTCCTGTTTCCCCTGCTTTCACAAGTCACACACAGCAATTTCATTTTTGCCATTGCTGAGTGACGAGGATCAGCTCCTCTGCAGGACCAGGGCAGCCTGGCTGTCCTGCCACCCAGCACTTTGTGCACTATCTGACGATCCAAGCCCAAAAAACCCCCTGCATTTTCACAAAATAAGCTGCCATTCAAGACATTCCACATTTTTCCAAATGAATTCCACCCCACTTGTCAGCACGCTTGGGTTTGAACACGCAGCTATTGCAATGGCTTGTTCCAGCTGGAGACTTGGACAGGCCAAGAGAAAGATTTGGTTCTCAGAAGGCTCTGTCTTGAGACAGGCAGCAGAAACGATCCTGTTTGAGTGACCATTTGAACAGTTCACACACATGACAAGCTTCACTGTTCCCACTGAGATCACCAAGGGAATTCCAGGGGAACAGACTCTGACCCTTGGAGTAGAGCATGACACAAAACAAGCTGAGAAGCAAGGTGTCAGGCTTGGGACCATTCGGGCTTGGAATGGTTTTGAATCACAGGAATTAGGCATTTTAGCGCCCATATTTTAAAGGTTATGTAAACACAAGTCAGCAACTGTATATTTAAGGAGAATGGTTAGATTTGGCATAAAGAGCATATCTTCATCCTATTTGTCGTATACTTGATCTGTAGGCACCACATTTTAGCAAGAAAAGTTGAGAACGGGACAAGGTCTGCAAGTTGAATTCTAAGTCTGTGAAATGAGCTAGGAAAACAAAAAGCTTTGCCCATGGGACACATGCTGGCAGTGCAGCTCCTTACTTGCATGCAGCAAGGAGTCGAGCCATGGTCAGGACACGGTGCAGAGCCACTGGTGTTGGAGCCAGTGCAGAGTGTATGATAGAGAGGGGTCCTGTCCGTGTGTCCCCTCCCCTGCTGGGCCATGGCAGAGCCACCACAGCCACAGGGACTGTACCCTCCCATCTCCCTTTGGGCAGAGCCCTCCAAAGTCCTGATGATGCCCGAGAGAATCTGCCAGCAGCTGATCCGCACCAGTTGAACACAAACAACAGGGGTGGCAGCCAGAGAGCAAGACTTGATTCTTCCAAAAATTAACAGTCTGCAGTTCAGCAAAATTTGGTGAGGGGACTCTTCCGTTTAGTCTTGAATTGTTTTGTTGTATGTACATGACACAAACCCAGCAGCAGAGCAGACCTTGCTGCTTCTGAACGGAGCCTTGAAGCTTCTGACAGCAAATCCTCTGCCCCAGTGCAGAGTGCTGGGGGACAGCAGCACCAGGGAGGGACTGTCACACCAACCTGCAGTGGCACACAGCCTGCTCTGTCACTGCTTAGGACTTAACACCACAAAAAAAGCTGCTCTTTCCACATATGAAGCATCAGAGAGAAAAAAAAAATAATATTGAGCATCAGGCATCTCACCTCTGCTGTGCAGGACCTAAAGAGAAAAGTTCCTAGGACCATGGTACAGGTAGGTTTAAAAAGAACATGCCAATTTAAAAAAAACAAATAAAATGTAAAATGAAATCAGGTTTTCAATTTTAAACCGTCTTCTTTCTTCTTAGTGCAAATAACTCAAGTTGCAGTTTCACATGCCTGCAGGTTCAGGCACAGCCCATGTCCCTGGGCTCAGCCAAGGACTGCACTGTCACTCAGGCTTTAAAGTGTTGGAGCAACTGCACAGGGCAGTGATGTTACACAGCCACAGCAGCCTGGGCAGAGGGGCTCACATCTGCCACAGCCCAACTTCTGGCATTTCCTTTCTCCCCACAAAAGTTTCCTTCCATCACAAAGAGCCACAAAACAACTTTTCTTCACCCTCCAGCAGGAACAAACCCATCAGCAAATTGTTGTGGGAGGATGCTCTGGCACTTGCCAGCACTGCAGGTGTTCACACAGACCCCACTGCTGTGGACAGAACACAGACTGCTTCCAGCCATACCTGGAGGAGGCACCAGCAAAGATTTCTCCCCAATTTTCAGTAAATCCTGCATCTGGCAGCCCATGGCTGGGAGGGTGCAGCCGCCAGCTGAGATGTAGCAGCCCCAGCATTGCTGCATCCACCCTGTGTGGCAGAGGAGCAGCCTTTTCCCAGTGCCTGCAGGGAGTGAGGGGGATGTCACCGGGGTGCAGTCTGTGCTGCTTCTTTGGTCAGGCAGAGCAAGAGTTGGGAGCAGCTCCTGCTGCTCTCCGGCAGATCCGCGGCGGGCAGAGGAAGCCCCCGTGTGAAACGGGGCTGGCACTGCACTCCTGCACTTCCATTCGTGCTGTTTGGGATGAACTCCTAAAGATGCTTTCTCAGCCTCCAGTGATGCAGAATTTGGCAGAATTGGTTTGTCTGGGAGGGCAGGGAAGCCACCAGGCCAAAGACACAGGGGTACCGTGGGGCCAGTGCTCTGGCTGCTCACAGTCCTTGGGACTCTCACAGGGAACTGCCAGCTTAAAACCACGGGGGTTCCTACAGCATGACAAGACAGTGTTGTACGGAGCACTTTAAGGTATCCTGAGAGGATATCTTTCTGCCAAATTAGTAACAGCATCTTCACTCTTCACATAACCATTCTCTATACGTTTGTATGACACTAACACAGGCAGATCAAAGGGGCCAGCCTGCAAAAATCAGAAGGAAAACACACATGTATTGCAACAGTTACATTCCCAAATTCATAAACCTTTTCCTGGGTTATTTTTAAAAAAAATTGAAATTATACAGGAGAAGAAGAATGATTAGCCCATAATAAAAGTGCCAAATATCATTCACAACCAAGCAGTCAGATAATAAATCAATTTCTAGAGTTTTTCAAAATTATGCTTGCTGTCCCCTGCAGCTCCTATTTGTGCCAGTCCAGCCCTTCCCAGACCAGTCTGCACCAGTTTGTGGTGGTGGAGAGCACCACCTAATGTCCCTGGGCAGGGCTGGCTGCAGGGGCAGGGTGCCAGAATGCACTGGAGGCTGGCTAGAATGCAAGCTGAGCTGCTGCACCTGCCATGCCCATAATTCTGATTTCTACAGCAGCAGGCGTGGGCACAAGGGTGCAAGAGGTTTGTGGATAATCTGTGGGTTTATGTTTGCAGCAGACACCCCATGTAACATCCCCCCTAAAGGAACAATTGTGAATTCAATCAGGCACTTTTATTTATTTTATTCTGCTGCTGGCTTACTACAAGGTTCAAAATCAAGTCAGCTGGTAGGAGGATGCTCTGGGTGTGTGTACAGACACCGTGACATGCCTCCATCCATGTGCTGACACACAGAGAAAAACATGAGTTTAGTTTCCATCTATGCAGATACATTAAAACATTATTGTTTCTATCTGCCAGAACAGCATGCACCCTAGACAAAGGGATTTTGCACTATTCAGATGCAATACTGGAATCATTTTAATAACTGAGATTCCAA
Organism: Malurus cyaneus samueli; assembly: GCA_009741485.1. Lineage (NCBI taxonomy): Eukaryota > Metazoa > Chordata > Aves > Passeriformes > Maluridae > Malurus > Malurus cyaneus. The sequence continues at coordinate 17,818,159 of CM019238.1, read as the reverse complement.
TCCTTCACAGCAAATGTATCCATGTTAGCTTTTTTAACCAGTTAGCACAATTCAGACTGCACTCTCAAATTAAACTGTCTGCTAATATTAGATTGAAATAGCAGTTAAATTGAACGATGGTTTATATATTGCCAAATATTTGAAAGAATCTGAGCAGATATGGGATTCTGAAGAGGCTGGATAGTACAACATCCCCAAATTAAAATGCATCCCAAGTATTGCATCTCCATTCCACAGGACAGGTGCCCCACACCGACAGTCAAGAGGATTACAAGAACCATGGTTTAATTGATTTGGAGGGGGTTACATTTGGTTAATTGATGCCTTTAAAACCATCCCAACTCCTCGGACAGGGTACCTGTTACAACACATTAGATTCATCTGAGAACGTTCTTAAAAGAAGTGGTGTGACAGAAGGTCTGGCCGACAATGAATCAGGGGCCTTCCTGCTGCTCTGCAACAGCGAGGCAAAGAGACTTATAGCACACGAGAGCTACAGCCCAACACAAACCCCTCTGACAGCCAAAACATTTCAGAAAGGATGGAGAACACACGGCCATCAGCACTGCCTGGGATCCACAGTGCAACAGGAGGGTATTCAGAAACTGGAACTGCTTCTCAACATGTTTAACTTCAGGCTGGCAGGTTTCTGCTGCAGGGGCTTTTGAGGCAGGAAAACACCCTTGATCTCCATATAAATGGTATTTTTAAAACAGCAGGTAATGGTGGAGATGTGCAGTGACACCAAACAGCAGGGACACGTAACCAAGGCATTTGCTGAGGGTGGCACCAGCACTCCACGCTCAGCAGAGTCCAAGGGGATCCCTCATTGTGAGAGCTGTGGCTCCTTCACTCCCACAAACAGCAGCACAAACTGGGATGAACTGGGCAAGGTGGGCACTGGGATCTCCTCCTAGGTCACACAAGCCTGAGCCATTTGACAAATCACCCAGAGGACAACCAACATCAATTCCACCTTGTCCCACTTATATCTGCTCCACTAACACGAGACTGCAGCAAGGAAGGACAGAGGAACCAGATTTGTGTCTCACTTGGACACCCTGAGCACGACCAGCTCACCCACCTGAGGGGCACCAAGAGACCCAAGGGCAAGAGACAGATGGAATATTTAAGGAGAAGGTTTAAATTAAGGCAAAAGGTGGGGAAAAGCAAGGTTTTGCTGCGTGAGCAAATCTAAATGTGGGTTTTCAGGAGTTAGGCATTAGAAGGAAGAGGAAAGCAGTTGAGCAAGCAACACATTGCGACTCAGAAAGGAAATCACCTTATTCACTCCAAGAAAAGCTGTGATTGCTGGAAGTTTGAGAAAGCATGAAGATAGTGGATGTTCCTGAGGAAGGAAGGCGCTTCGTTACCTAGTTCACAACAGCACAAAAGACAGAAAATTGCAGTACAAGAAAGAGAAAGGCAGAAACCAAGGAAAACACAAATGCGCCTTGCAGTTAAAAAAAAAAACCCAAACAAAACCAAAATAAAAACAACCACATTCCACACAGAAAATTTAATAAAGGCTGAGCAAAGCTGATGCACTGTGTTATAGGAAACTGAGGGTGAAACCCTATCCCATTGAGGTAAAGGATAAATACCCATGAACCTGGCCTCAAGTCCATCCTCCCCTTCCAGAAGAGACCCTTGGACCTGGTTCTGGCCCCTAAACAACATCCCTAATCCTGTTTTTCACTTAATGCTCCCCTTAGGACATTGATCTTTGTTCTATTTCAATATTAAGCTCAGGATCCTCAATAAGAGTCTTAATTTGAAATCATCTACCTGATCTCAGCTGCCTTTACAAATCTCACTTTGGTGTCTGAGGGCTGACAGGACATCCACAGCTGATATCTGCTTCAGGCACTTATAATAAAGCTCTTGCACAAAATGTACATTTAAATATGGCTCAGCCTGTGTTTATAGTTTGGGATGCACATCTAAAGAGACTTTTCCAGTTGACACTCACTTTGCTTTGCTAAGTGATTTCACAAGAGCCTTTGTTAAATGAATATAAAGTACTCTTGAAAGTACTTATTGCAAGAGGGGGTGGCTCTTTGGCCCACTGCTGGAGGAAAGAATGGTTCCCATCTCAGGTGAGTTGAGCTGGGGCTCAGAAACCCCTGGGTCACACTGGCAGGGCACTGTCCCCACACTGTCCTGTGTCTGCAGCTCAGAGCAAATCACTCCAGCCTATTCAACTGGGGTGCCAAGCTGGAGTCTAAAACCATGCTCAGGGGGAAGGAGTTCCATGGATCCCACAAAATACAGCCCCAGAGATATGGGGTGAGTTCCATGGATCCCACAAAATACAGCCCCAGAGATATGGGGTGAGTTCCATGGATCCCACAAAATACAGCCCCAGAGATATGGGGTGAGTTCCATGGATCCCACAAAATACAGACCCCAGAGATATGGGGTGAGTTCCATGGATCCCACAAAATACAGCCCCAGAGATACCCCATATCTCTCCCCATCTCTACCCCATGAGAGCCTTGGGTTACTTATGGAGGACAGGACAATGTGACAAAACCTGACCCTGCTCCCACTGCAGCTGAGGACACAGCCAAGGGGAACACCCTGTTCGTGTTTTTTGCCATGAAAACAAGCAGGTTTGTTCAGGATTATGGTCTGTTTGATGAGCTCAGACAAGGGCCACACTTCTCTGGGACAGCACATTCCCACCCAGGGAGGGCAACCAAGGAAGGCACAGGCTGAGTCTCCTTCTACAGACCTAGCCAGCATTTTAAAATAACTTCCAGACATTTTTGGCATGTGAAAGGGCAAGAGAAGAGCCTAGAAAGCCTTCCTAGAAAGGTTCATCTGGTGCTTGAGGGTAAGAAAGGCCTTCCTAAGAATACAGAGTACGCATCATCTTATTCCTTACCTGATGATTTTTCTCTTTTATATTTTTTAAAACTATTAGAAGAATTTCTGGGAAAAGGCTGATAAAGATCAGGAGAATTATTGCCAGCCATGTGGAAACAGAAGTCAGCATATGAGCAAATACAAAATACATTCTTTGCTGCTTCAAGAAAGGCCTGCAAAAGAAAGGATACAAATAAATTCTGGTTAACATGGATTTTCCAAGAAGGGCAGAATCAAAGGAGACTTCAGATCAAGCTGTTAGCAGTTATGCCTCCCTTTCAGATGGAGGTGGGTACAGCACAGAAACACACTGTCCATCCTTCTCCCAATCCATCTCCTGCCTCCAACTGCACTATTTCTGGAAATTTGTCACGATCCATTTTGCATCTTCCACATCTGTTTCTTTTCAGGGTGGGAAGGGGTTTGAATTTTGTCACCATCACTGAAAGATAAATTATTCACCTTATCAAAAACCGGATCATTTTATTTCAACTTCAGGCTTTGCTATAGCTTCTGGTTTGGGTTTGATAGTGGAAATCCAGAATCTCTCACTCACAACAGGTTATTTGTCCCTTCCTCGATGAGGGAGAGCAACCAACAGATGCTTGTGAAAAAACACCTCATCAATAACTGATGACAAGGATCCCAAAGCAATTTGTGCTTATTGTTAGGTCAAAAATACTGAGCTATGCAAGTTAAACAGTAGAAAGAGTTTTCAGTAGGAAACTCACACATTTCAGGATGGAGATGTGGCTAGATTACAGAACTGTTGGCCAGCAAGAGTCAACTCAAGAGTTAAAGCTGGTGACCCCCAAATCAAATATTGAAATCTGTTCCACATTTTTATTAGCTGTTTACTGGATCAGGGACCCAGCCAACAGCCCATGGCACAAACCCATGGGAAAGCAGAGGTGCAAAATGGGAGATGCTGCATCCTGTGAACACCAACTGAACATTTCCAGCACAGGAAATACAAAATCAGTAATATTTGTAATGGACTAATGCTCACCCGGATTTTGCAACACATTAAATCTAAAATCCTGGTTTCTCCTGTTTATTTTTCCCTCTTAAGCAGCCGGGTCCTCTCACTCTGCATCTTCCTGATCTGTTCCTTCCATTTCACTGGGTTTCCTTCCACCATGAATTCTTCCTGTCTCCCTCATCCACATGCACAAACTGACCCTAAAAGGTTTACTCGAGAACCTTCCCAATAAAGAGCAGAGCCTCAGCACCAGAAATGACCCTGTGGGCAGAAATGCAAAGCCCCTCCTGCCCAAGCTGAGCAGCTGGATGGTGCCCAGGGTGCTCTCTCTTTTGGGCTGAGACTTCCTCAAACTCATCTCATTATGAACCAGCCCTCTGCCAGCACTTTGGATGGAGGCCAGTAGAGAAAAGGGGTGGTAACCACACTCCTATCACAGCAAATCCTGGGATATCCCAAATGGAGAGGCTGCAGCCACCCCCTCACACAGCCAGAGCTGGGCATCCCCTAAAACAGCACCAGGAAAGGACAAAGGGTACTTGCCAAATGACTCCTCCCCAGAAGAATGAGAAAAACACATAGAAAGCAAGGGAGCCCCAAATCACAAAGTGGTTCATCCACGTCCAGAATCGTGTGTCTAATGCTAGCTGTGGGAATAAAAAGAGAGACAAAACAGGCTTTAAATGCAGAGTGGTTTTCGTTGTATTTATATGAAATTTCACGTTAAGTTTGAAGGTTCTCCAAACAGCTACCTCTGTGCACATGGGCACCAGGACAAACATTTTAAACATCCACAGTCTGCACCAATGTTAACAGGGAAGCAGTGACATTCCAATTGTAACTGACACCTTTTAATGGAATAAATTTGATGCAACCCTTGATGCTACAGGAAAGAAACATCCAAAGGTTACAGGGGCTGTAATTGCCTCTTGTCACCACCTGCTGTCCTGAACCAAACACAACAGACCTTTTGTAAGGTCTTATGCAAACAGTTTGTTCTGGAAAGCTCCATGAAACAAAGTAGATTTGCTATTGTTATTTGACACGTGTGCTTTTGTGATCACCCTGGCACTCGGCCTTGTCTGAAACAAGGTGGACAAATCCAAATTCTCTATTGCTCCTCTCCTCTTGCTGGAACTGAACAGCAAGGGGTGAAAGCAAGGGGAAAAGTCAACCATAACCAGCTGGAGTACTCAAAAGAGGGGAAAAACCAGGAAAAAAATTTAACCAAAACACTTAAAGGCTGCAGACGACACAAAGGACAATAAGCAGGTTCTGCTTCTATGGAAGAAGAGAAGATTTAAGTGTGGTGGAAAAAATTCACAGACATTTCATCTTCTACACATTCACTCCACAGTTTTTCAGTGGTTACACAGGCCTTGGAAAACATCTGCAATGAGTTACGACAAAAGGAAGGGAGATGCTGACCTTGAGAGTGACGGTGAACACCAGCACGGTGAAAACAATCGTCCCAAAGGTCCAGTTCCCAAACACCTGAAAAACACATTCCATTGCCCCAGGAGTCTCAGCCCTTGTCCTGGAGAGGCACAGAGACGGGGACAGGGCCGGGGTGCAAGCAGGGAGCAGAGGGAGGGATGGGATGGAGCGATGCTACGGGAGATGGACGCTCGGAGAGGCTCCAGACTGCACAACTCGCCGCCCCAACGCCACCCGGAGCCATGCAGTGCCACACACATGGGTGACCCAGAGCTGGTGACAGCTACCACCTCCTACGAACAGCAAACTCATTGCACCACCTGCATTTCAGCACTTCTTGGCAATTTACTCAGTTTCTGCTTTCTGGCCACACTCATGGTCTCTTTGCAGTCCCATCTGCAGAATGCACCAGTGGGGACTTTTCCAGCTGGTTTGGTTTGTGGACACTAGTGACTATGCACACAAAGAAAAGCAGATACTGGATATAAATCCAAATGATGGCAATGAATGGGAGGGATGCTTACCAAAGGCTGTCAAGATCTGAATGCATACATCAAAACAGAAAGTGAAATGTAAAAGTTTTCAAAAAATGCAAAAAAACTAAAGTCAACAGGAGTGAAAAAGGAGTCAATCAAACATACATGGATATTGTGAACAGTTGCTGGTAGCAGTTCTTAAAGGCATAAGTGTTTACAGAACAGGACATAACCACAGATCTTATTGTAGTGCCACATAGAATTGACCTCTGAAGGCATTTGCAGAACATATCAGTGCTTCCTGTTTCATTCAAATACAACCAGAATGGCAATAAATACAGAAAAGCACTGATCTGACAGTAAAGGGGCTTGACTGCGTACAGTTGGGGCCATAGATGCTGGCACTGATGCAAAGTATGAATACAATTTATACATAAATTTCATCAGCTTTTCTCCAAAAAAAAACGTTCAGGTATGTTCAAGAGTCACAAGCGATGGTGTAAAGAAGTTTTCCATGAGTCAAGATCTAATAACACAGTGCACACATTGCTTGGGGAAACGGTCCCTAAACAGCTCAAACCACCACATGTGGAAACTGCCCTGCACTAATGCTTTGCTCTCTACTAGTTAACCAGCGAAACAAGAAAAAAATTTAAAAAAAAGGAAAAACCCTGCATCTTTTCCCCTCCTCTCTCTGTGAGGTTAACCCAAGCAGCCTCCACAGGTGGCTCATGCGGCGATGCAAGCGCTTGTCCCCGCAGCAGAGGCACGAGCAGGCAGGCAGAGCTGTGTGTGAGACTAGTCATTCTACCTAGTGAGCATAACCAGCTCTGCCCTGTTTCCATGGCGATCTGGAAAATGTTTTATTTCAAGCATTTGCTGCAGAATCACACCATAAGCAAGGCTACACTGTTGGACAGGACTGGAGACACACTGCACAGATTAAGCACGCAGATATTCCCTGCCAGGCGTATCAGAAGGCAGTGCACAAAACAAACACTCATCTTCCTTTTTTTTTTTTTTTTTTTTGGCGGCGTTACCTTTCCGTTATCTTCCAACGAGGAATTTTGAAAAAGAAAATAAACCCCAAAGAAAAACACGAGTCCTTCAAAGGCGCCCAGAAAGGTCCAGTACAGGAACGGCCTCCACTGCAGCATTGCATTATCCGAAACCTTCCTGCCAAGAGATGGAGGAACAAGAACATCATCAAAATCATGTTTAAGGTGCTCTGCAAAGCTCCTCCCAGGCAGGGCATGGCTGGGCTTTGGGGTGAGCCCTTGCTGTAGGAGGCAAACCACAAAAACACCTGCCAGCGTCCTGGACATAAAGAACACTTGCCATGTGCAACTGCTGAACAAGACAGATCACAAAAGCTTCAACACATGAATAGTTTTGTCCTTCTCTAGGACCCTTGGATGAAAAAAGGCCAAAGTGAACAGAGACAACGCAGTCCTGAGCCTCTGGAGCAGCCTCTGCACTGCCCATGGTGTCTGACATCACCTGCTAAAATTTAAAAGCAGGGTAAGGCTAAAGAGCAGCTGTAATGGATGCATCACATCCGTGGTGTGCTTCCCTCTTTTTGTTGAATGCACAATCCTTTTTCGAGAAAAGCTCTGCAAGTCCTGTTCCCTGAAGTGCTGTTTTTCTGCACAGGCTGAAAATAACCTCCTGAATTGTATGGTAGGTGTTTTTATCACAGGGGTTGTAGCAGGAGGCTCTTGGCTGAATATAGGAGGAGATCTGGTATGGAGGCAGCAGCAGCAAACAGATGGGCTATGAGCAAAGCTCTGCAGGGACCACACACAGGGCCAGGGCAGGAGGGAGTTAAAACAGTGCCCTGCATTGTTATCTTTGCAGATTCATTTCTTTAACATTTGAAGGCTGATAAGAGATAAAAGCACTTTTATGTTAGAACCCCAAATCCCCACATTTTTTGCATTATTCTCCTTAACTCTTAAAGCAATACATCCATTTCTAGCACGATGCACTTTGCAAACCTGAGTGGTGCTGGGCTCCTATAACTGCAGTTCCTAAAGCCAGAGCCTATTGAATCCTGTGCATGATGATGCAGTGACCACATTCCAAAATATCACAGTCTGGGTGTGAGAAAGGAGCAAGGAGAAACCAGGCTGGAACTGTGGGCTATTGCAAGGAGAGAAAATGAAGCAGCTTCCTCCCAGTGAGCTGTGTTTTGCATTGCCATGCCTGTCCTGCAGTGCTCTGGTAAACAGGCTGTTTCCAGAGTCAGATCTGCACTGCAGCAGCTCAGCACTTCCTCCAGCAGCGCAGCGGGGCTCTGCATCCAGCAGCACATGCACACTCATGAATATTCAAAGCAAGGCTGTTCCCCCAACACACAGACCCCAGAGATCAGAGAGCCCACCAGGGGAAGGCAAAGGGGCCCGCTGTTATTGCTCTCTGTCGCACAATATTCAATTACCAAGCTATTTAAAAATACAGATGCTGGCATTTTGCCATCCGAGTGAAGCAACACAGGGGTCTAATCAATCATGCCTCTCTCAGTGTTTACTTCAAAGCCACCCAAGCCCCTTCCCAGCCTTACAGCTCTCATTATATTCACAGATTTTTCTATACCTAATGCAACTTTCAGCCAGTATTTTAGGCACTGTAATTGCCTTTGCTCTCTCTGCACAGACATCACTCCTGGCTCGAGGCAGCGATGCCACACACAGCTCTCACCAGTGAGGAGCATCACACCACAGGGCATGGACCAAAGCAGCCCTGAGCTGGCTTTTCCAAAGGGCTGAGGGGAACCAGCAACAGGGACTGAGAGAGGCTTCCTCCAAAAAACCCCTTCCTCAGTCTCTGCTGAAGGGCTGCCCTGAGCACACGTGTGTGGACAGGGCTGGAAGGAACAGGGAGAGCATCTCTGCTTCTGGGGGAGACTGGAGCCTCTCCCTGCTGCAACCAAAGGAGAGAAAACAAGGAGCAAAGCAGAGAGAGTCAGTCTAAAGTGGCCTTTCCCTGGGCAACGTGGCAGAAAACTGAGCATGTGATTGATGAGCAGAGCCCCTGCATTCTGATAGGGGAACCTGGCCTGTGGAGGGGAAGCCTGGGGGACCATATCCATTCAGACAAGCTGAGAAACTGCCTGCCTGGGCTGGCCTTCAGAAACATTCATCTTTCTCAGAATGAATGGATCTTTTCCCCTCTATGCATTACATGCTCTGTCATGTGCTTGGCTCACACTGCCTGGCTCAAAGGTAACGTGAATGAATGGTCTGGCCACGCTCACAGCTCCATTTTTCTTACAGATGAAGAATTCCACCTCCAGTTTACTCTTTCACAGAGATACAGCAGTGCAATTTGCCACACCAGACACTGTCAGACAGCATAAACATGCAGAAATAGGCAGGAAATACAAGGCTGCTCAGCTTGAATGTAGAAACAGCTGAGGCAGCAGGGACAGAAATGGCATTTTCTGAATTGATGGTGATCCCATCACTGACACAGGACAGGGACTCCTGCACCCACAAACTGCAGCCATGGCTACCAGAGCTGGGCAGGGGCTCACCCTGCCAGGAGGACTCACATGTAGAGCTGAGGGTCCGAGGTGAGCGTGTCAATGCTGATGTGCTGCTCCAGGAGGCTGTAGGCCAGGATGGGCAGCGAGGTGAAGCAGATGTTGTACATGGTCAGGTAAGCAGCATCGTACAGTGGCTTGCAAGAGGGAGAAAGGGTAACATGAGACAGACTGAAAACCCACTTGAAAAGCCTCACCACAAAGAAATGAAAGCATAAATTCCCAGCCCTTATCTCCTCCATACCCTGCAGATTCACCCCTTTGTCACAGCCACATCTGACAGGGGCTGTGCTCTGTGTGATGCCAGGGGGAACAAAGCACCCGTGGGTAGCATGGCCAGGAACCCCTCCCACTGACAGTAAACCTGGTAAATGCCTGGTCTCATCTCCAGCCTATCCTCCAGAAACCACGACTCAACAGCTCCTATCACAGCTTTCCTGTTGCTGCTCCTGTGCTGCCGTGTCTGTTAATACACTGGATGCCTCCTGTGGCTCTCTAGACTGTTTTAGAGGAACCATAGCCTCTTTCTCTTTAAAAAAAGAATAAGGCAAGTGCTTCTGCCAAAACAAGCAGAGAATTATCTTTCATCATTTACTCTTCCTGTTAACTTTTGAGCACAAACAGATACAAAAGCCCTTAAGCTGACACGAAAGCCAAAGCTCTTTTCTCCAAGCACATGAACCCACTCACCACATGGATCTGTCCCTCTGATGCTTACAAGAATAAGAAAAGCTCTGATGACACTCACTGTGTGTCTTTTTTTAAAGCTGCCATAAAAGAATGAACCATTCTTCCTTTTGAGTGACACTTTTAATGCAGCAAAATGCAGCAGAGGAGAAAAGATCAGGAAATCTCATTCTCTTAAGAGGAGCAGAAGTAGCAAAATCAGGCACTGACAAACCAGCTAACCCCTTCTCCCATTGCTTCAGGAAGGTGTCCACCTGTGTGTATGGCTGGTGCATGGAAAAGGAAAGAAAGCAGATTGCTTTCTTTTTACTTATGGTCTCAAAATATCATGTCCCAGATATGGAGCTGAGCAATAAGGTCACTTCCTACTGTCCCCTAAAGCAGGGTGGTGAAGGGACAGGGATGCCAAAAGCCACGTTTCTGCCAGGAAGCCTCACTATTGCCACCTGCTTTTTATCCTGACTTTATAGAAAAATCACTGGAAGTTACCTGCTGTGAGAATCCACAAAAGAACTGGTATAAAAACTGTGGCAAAATGAAGCAAAGGTTCTAGGAAAACAAAAGACAAATGGTCAGCAGGCAAGCAGTTGACTTCTCAGTCGAAACCCAAGTAGTTTTTCCTGTTATCAGACATTAGTGTCTGACATTACAACAGCAGACAAGGTAGGGCACTTGTTCAATCAAGCACAAAACCAATGCAGTGAGCAGTGAGTATCTGCAGGAGACACCAGAACAGTGCTCACATTGCCCTGTAGGCACTGTTTGCAATGGACAGGCACATGACAGACACAGCCTGCTCTAGGGAATGAAAACAGAACTCCAGGATGTCCCCACATTTTTTTCCTATTTATTATTTATTCTATTGCCAAAGAAATGCACAGTATAAACAAAGAAATCAGCTGCACACTGCCTCTTACCTTATAGAAGAAATACTGTACAAGGTGTGCTATTCTCACATAATACAAATGCCCATGTGCTAGTAGCAGTTTTCTTAAATGTTTAAACTTTGGCACAGCATAGTCGCTGTTTCTGGAGGCCTGACGTCCTTCTTTGCCTTTTATACCTGCAGACAGAGCACAGCAAGGGGTTAATCCTGAGGGGATGGAACCTGGACACTGCCCAGGGCTTTGCTGACATCACTCAGTGTCTCAAGGCATGACAAAGGCTGTGCTTCCCTCTCAGTGTCCCAGGAGAGCAAACACTCCTACACTCAGTGCAGTTTTGGCTCCACAACACTCAGACCTGCCTCAGGAGTTTTTCAGCTATATTTAGGCTGCTCTGTGATTTCCTGTAAGAGTGTGGTACCTAAGCAAACCTGCTGAAAGGTGAGGAATTGGTTCCCTGGGGGTTGGCCTGCACCTCACACAGCTTGGCTCTTCCACTGCAGCTGCTCAGCCTCCTGAGACATCCCCATCTAAAACCAAATGAACTGCTCTGGATTCCCCTCATTAGAGGGCACCACAGCATCTCCAAAAACAAAGAACGTGCTCTTTCTCTTCCACTGACCCTCCTTTAGTGATATTACAGAAGTTTCTCGTATTTCTGTCACCAATGTGCAGACAGGAGGAGCTCCCAGGCTGATGGCAGCCCTGCAGACAGTGCAGACAGTCCCCAGAAAACACAAACAGGGCCCCTGTGCTGAGCTCCTGTGAGCACTGAGGTCTGACACTCACTGCACTGCTGTTAGAACAACTGCCCCTAACCACTCACTGCTCGTGCCCTTTTGTGTGAGCCCCATGCAATCCCCACCAGCACAAGTTTGGTGACAGTTTTTGAACATAATCCGCAGTGTATCAGTGACAGAGAGAACGGGACTGTCACAGGGGAGCAGTGTGTGCTGATCTCATCTCTCTGCCTTTCACAGTGGGATGGTGAAACGGGCACAGGGTGCCCAGAGAAGCTGTGGATGCCCCACTCCTGGGAACACCCAAGGTCAGGTTGGACAGGGCTCTGAGGAATGTGCTGTAGCTGAAGATGTCCCTGCTCATTACAGGGGCTGGACCCTTCAGAGGCCCCTTCCAACCCAAACTGTTCTCTGACTCTGTCATCTCAAGCACACACCTGGAGTTAAACCCCAGCTCCACAGGAAGCAACAGCACATTTTCCACATTTCCAGTGGGATTGGCTCAGCCATGTGCAATTGGAAACACCAACTGTGCCTCAGCAGTGAGCCCCACCAGAGCAGACGGGTCTGGGGGTGAGAGGGGAGCTTCAGGGATTCTTACCTATCCCAACATGTGCTTCCAAAATCATACTGACATCATTTGCACCATCCCCTATGGACAGGGTTATCGGGCTTCCTTTTGTGTTCTTCACCATTCGCACAATCTGAAAGATTTAATAAAAGGACAGCAGCAGAACCCAAAATTCAGTTAAAAAGCCTCCAGAGACCTTCCCATGGCTCCCCCCAGCATGAGCAATCAGGCTTTTACAATATAGCAGCAATACAATACCTGGAGAGTTCAGGTTAATAAAAGCCCTTGCCACTTGCTCTGCAGTCACAAGCAGAGCAAAAGCCCAAATCCAGCTGTGCAGGGCTGAAGGACAGTAATAAAAACAAAAACATCCCATCCTTCCTTCTGCCAGACCCTGCCCTGCCAAAGGTGCCTTCTCTCACGCATCTCAGGGTGCAGAAATGCATCACTGATCAGGCTGGGACATCATCTGCTGGAGTGAGGAAGTCACAGACTCCACTTGACAAGTTTGGAAAGGAAAAAAAAGAACAAACTGGGAGGTTTTGTTTATTTCTAATTGGCCTGGGTTTATGGCTTCCTGCCAGCGTATTAAACAAAGGGTTTGCATTCAGATTTGAAAGAACAGTGTGCTTTCATCATGCTCTGAAGCTCAGACAAGGCTCACACACAGCCTGGAGAAGCCCTGGTTGATGAAGAAGATCAGGTCAAGTCCCAGCTGATGAATTCAGCGTGTGTCACATCAGCCAGTGCTGCCCTGCAGCCAGGGAGAGGTAAATAAATACCTGTGCTTTCTGCAGAGGAGCCATCCGGCAGCACAGCACCGCAGTGCACTTCAAGCAGATTTGGAGAAAAATGCTTTTGTAATTGCTAGAGCCAGAGTCCTGAGAAGGGTTGAGAATCAGCGACAGCGTGGAGCCATCTATGATCAGCCCATATTCTTGACTCAGTGTCCAGCTCCTGGGGCACAACAAGGAACAAATTTAAACATTACCAGGCTAAGAAGTCAACCCAGCTGCTTGTATTGTCTTAGTGAAAAGAAAATTGGTTTTGGGTTAATCTTCCCATCCATTTTTTGGGGCTTAGCAATTTTGAAAAGCTTGGACTTATCACATGCCCTTGACTAAAGGAACAGTGCAATTAAGTTCAAAGCAGAGCAATACTCGAGCTCATGAGCAAAAGAACTGGTGGCAGTGTCTGCAGTCCCCAGGGCCACAGCACAGCCCCATTTCTCTCCCCAATTTGCATCTCAAACGCACTCAGCCGGGTCCCTGTGGCTCACACACCTCTTCAGGCCTCCCCTGTTCTTGGGAACATCCTGAATCAGCTTTTTGTGGTACTCCAGCAGCAGCTCATGGAGCCGATCCTCCTTCCTGTCGCTGTCGCCCACCGTCCTCGCCGTCAGCTCCAGCAGCTCCGTGCTGGTCTGGAACAGCCTGCAGGCGTAGCAGGTGGATTTGGCAGTTTCCATCTTGTCTCCTGTCAGCACCCAAACCTTCATGCCAGCAGCGTGCAGGGCTTCGATGGTCTCTGCCAACTGCTCCTGCAGCCTGCAAGCAGAAGGCAAACGTCACTTCTCAGGCTGGCCCTCACCTCACCCACAAAACCCTGACTCTGCAGGTGGAAATTGCAGCTCAAGAGAAGTTCAGTGATTTCTCACATGTGGGGCTCACCCAAATAACCCTGACTCTGCAGGTTAAATAAAATAAATAGCAGCTCAAGAGAAGTTCAATGACTTCTCACATGTGGGGAGACCACTGCCACAGGAATGGGGATCACAAGTCAGCAACACCCAATTTTTGTTTGCAGGCAAAAAGAGAACTCGCTGCTTTATGCTCTTGACTCCCAGGCCTCACAGCAAGGGTTTAATTTACACTTGCAGTTACTATAACTGAATGTGGAATTGAATTTGTTTTGATGTGCAAATTAATGCTGCGTGCTTAATTCACTCTCCAGAAGTGCAAGTATTTCTGTAGTTTCATTAATAAATCCCAATTCCTACTACAGCAGCCAATTTAAGCAACAAGGGCACTGTGAAATGGGTTGTGCCATGGTGTAATTAATTGCCCTGGACACTGCCAGCATCTGCCTGGCTGCTCAGTTCCACCAAAACAACATCACAGAGAAACCACAGTGCTGGTGTCACCTCTTTACCTGTCTTCCACAGCAGTAGCCCCAATCAGGTGCATGTTTGCTTCTGTGTCGTCAAAAACCTTGGCCATCTTCTCCTCCCTGTCCTGCAGAGCCATCTTGGCTTCGTTGAGCTGTCTGTCAATTTTGTCATACTCCTTCTGAGTCAGTTCTTTGAAGGCCACGCAGAGCGTGCGGTAGCCATCCTGGCAGCAGGAGGGAAAGAAAATAAAATGGACAAATGCCCCCAGCCCAGACTTTTACAGCCCCTCACTCTTTGTGTTTGTGTCTGCCATCAGTGCTTCTGGCAGTACTGACCCTGAGGGCAAGGACAATTTGCTGGCTTGTGTCAAAAGAACAATCTTCTCTGTGTTTATACAATAACTTCTTCCTGTCAGAGCAATCACAGTTCTGCTCATTATGTGCAGAAAACATGGCAAAAAGGAACTGAGAGAAGGCCCAGGGCTGAGAGTGCAGAAGGGAGAGCAGGGACCAGTGCCACCACGACTGGGACCAGGCTGCTGGTGTTACTGCTATTTTTAACTGGCCTGGGAGATGCTTGGCTGTAACTGTGATGGAAACCATAGAAGTATATCAAATAAAGGTGGAAGCCAACAAAACAGAAAAGGAAAGAAGCCTGGCATCAAAACAATGTGAAGTGACAGTCACATTTTTGACACGTCCCTCCAAAGCAAGGTCACATCCCTATTTTTGGAAGAAGGCTTTCCTGACCCCAGGAGCCAGCCAAATTCCATCTGTGTGCTCACCATAGCATTGCGGTCCACATGGACCTTCGTTGGTTGGATTTCTTCTTGCTGCACCCGTGGAAAAATAGAGGAGTCTGCTCCTTTACAGAAGAGAAGCAGCTTTCCTAAAAGCAAATTATAAATAGTTTAAAGCACTTACAAGCTGTAGAAAGACTTAACAACGTCAAAAGCAAGCAAGGGATGCAGAGGGAGGAAATCTGGCAGGACTAAAGAAGGAACTGCTAGAAATCCAACTGCCTACCAAAAATGGCCTTTCACCAGCCTGTGAAAAACCTTTGTCTGGCCCAGCTGAGACTTGGGGTGTCCCCACCTGCCTCTGAGCAAGTTTGCTGCATCAGGCTGGACACTATTTCCTATTTGTAAGCTGTGGCAGCCTTTCCAGGGAGGGTAAAACCCAAACCTCACAGGGCTGACACTTGAGAAGGATGGTGACCTCTCAATTTTTGTCTGTTATTCCCATGAAACCCCATCCCACCCAGGGGACCTTCTCACATGTCTTCCAGCCTGGAACAGGGCAGGCAGGGAGCTCTCACTGTTCTCATCCCCTCATCTGCTGCTGGTCCCAAACAGCTGCCACGAAGGAAAATAAACCTAGGGCAACCAGACTGAGTACAGAGCTTAGTCAGGCCAGCCTAGCAAGCCCAGAATGAGGAGGATTCCCAGCTGTGCCCATACCTGCACTGCTCCTCACAATGACGCTCATGCGGCGCCGCACGGGGTCAAAGTTCAGCACGTGCAGAAGTTGGTACCTTTAAAAAAGAGAAAAGCTTTGGCTCAGCAAGTGAAAAATAGGGAAATAATTGAGACAAAATCACTAACAATGAGCTGCAGGAGCACCCTACAAGTGGCATCACCAACTAAGGAATGGACATTTTACAGCTACTGCACAAGAAAGTGGAGGAAAAACCCCAAATTCCAGCTCTCCAGGGGTGCTCTGAGCATGGGACAGAGGGTGTGAGTTCCCACCAGTGCACCAAACCCCCAGGCTGGGCAAGGCTCAGCAGGGAATGGGCCACCACGTGCCACAAGCAGTGACACTGAGCCTCTCATCTAAATAAGTTTCTTCAGAAGGGATGGAAGAAGTGAAACTTGCTTGTGATGGCAAATTTCTGGGGAGAGCTGGGAATAGGTCAGTGACTGTCAGGTGTCCACCACGCTGTAAGCACAGGGTAAAAATCTAACTATTTTCAGCTCTTGAGAGGAAAAGGGTTCAGGGAATGAGCCACATCACAAGTTTAGGCTCACAGGGTCCTGCTGTGAGCCCCAGCCCCTGCCCAGAAGGTCAGCAGGCACCCCGTGAATGCCAGGAGCCACCTGCACAGCCTGGCACAGATAAAGAATACACACAAAGGGCTGCAGGCTTTTCAGGGACCTGAATTTAGACACCAGTAAACCACCCGTGGATTTTTGCAAGTGAGCCTTTCAGCCTACACCTTTGATGTGCCGTGCTTTGTGAAGGGGACAGGAGTTGTGGGGCAGGTCAGCACGGCCTGACAGCCCTCAAGGAACAGCTCTGACCTTGCCAGGCTGACCAAACTGGTTCAAGAAGCAGGGCAGCCCTGTCCCTCAGCAGCACTTACATCTCAGTTTCATTCTTTTGGTTTCGTATTTTCATGAAATCGTTTTCAAGTCCTAGAAAAGTGAAACCATACCTGTCAATAAACAAAAGGACAGAACAACATTGAAAACACCCATTGGCACATTTGACACATCACAATGTTCTCGTTTCGCCCTCTGCACTGCAGGGGAGGGCAGAGAAGGCAGTGGGGCCGAGCTGAGGAGCAGGGCTGGTGTTTGCTCTCTCCATGCAGAGCCTGCTGTGATGTTCTGGCACTGCTCCCATCACTGGAGAGCTCGGGCACTGGAGCACACAGGCACTGTGGACACAGCCCACCAGGACCCTGGCACATTTACAAACCATGAGCGAGTCCACACTGCTGGAACAGCCTCACCTGCACCCTGGGGGCTGCCAGCAGCAGAGAATCACTGAAGGGATGGCATCTTACAGATCACCCAGTGCCAAACCCCTGCTTTGGGCAGCATGTCCTTCACTAGCCCAGGCTGTCAAAGCCCCCTCCAGCCCGGCCTTGAGCATCTCTGGCAGGATTCTGATGTGGGGCTGACAGCAGTAACCATCCCATTATTTTAAGCACATGGGAACCGTCTCTGTTTGCAGGGATTAAAGCACAAGGCCACGTGGGCTCCAGCAAAGACACCTCTGCCCCAGCTGGGCCCTGCAGAGCTCAGGGCTGCTCTCAGTGAGTGCAAAGCACAGCCTCCCAGGGAGTGCTCAGGGCAGATCCTTTACAGAAAACCCTTTAACACAGAGCTCATCTGAACCCACAGGCTCACAGGGTGCAGGTCAGGTTCAGCACTGCTAGCACAACCTGCTTCCCAGAGGGACTGTGGAGAGGGGTCTATCGCTGTCAGATCCCCCTCACCTCCCTCCTCCCACCAGAGACAGGGAATTAATAAACCAACACCTTCCCATTCTTACTTTTCAGCGCCTTTGACCAAGGCGATCTCGTCCGGGGAGGAGGAGATGTAGGTGTATTTGCGCTCTGGGTGTGCTGTGGGTCCATCCAGCTGGTCTGCCTCTTTGATCTGCACCGTGTGGCACAGGCACAGGGCTCTCAGGAACAGCTCCTCACGGCTCTGGGGAGGATGGATGGATGGAGTGAGGGAGGGCTGGTGAGCAGGACTGCCACAGCACCCCACAACCAGCAGCAGGAGTGCCACAGCACCCCACAGGCAGCAGCAGGAGTGCCACAGCACCCCAGAACCAGCAGCAGGAGTGCCACAGCACCCCACAGGCAGCAGCGAGTGCCACAGCACCCCACAAC
This sequence comes from Malurus cyaneus samueli, assembly GCA_009741485.1. NCBI lineage: Eukaryota > Metazoa > Chordata > Aves > Passeriformes > Maluridae > Malurus > Malurus cyaneus. The sequence continues at coordinate 17,800,230 of CM019238.1, read as the reverse complement.
CAGCAGCAGGAGTGCCACACACCCCACAGGCAGCACGAGTGCCACAGCACCCCACAACCAGCAGCAGGAGTGCCACAACACCCCACAGGCAGCACGAGTGCCACAGCACCCCACAACCAGCAGCAGGAGTGCCACAACACCCCACAGGCAGCACGAGTGCCACAGCACCCCACAGGCAGCAGCAGGAGGCCACAGCACCCCAGAGCCAGCAGCAGGAGTGCCACAGCACCCCAGAACCAGCAGCAGGAGTGCCACAGCACCCCACAGGCAGCAGCAGGAGTGCCACAACACCCCAGAGCCAGCAGAGGAGTGCCACAGCACCCCACAGCAGCAGCAGGATGCCACAGCACCCCAGACCAGCAGCAGGAGTGCCACAACACCCCAGAGCCAGCAGCAGGAGTGCCACAGCACCCCACAGGCAGCAGCAGGAGTGCCACCAGCACCCACAGCCAGAGCAGGAGTGCACAAGCACCCCACAGGCAGCACGAGTGCCACAGCACCCCACCAACCAGCAGCAGGATGCCACAACACCCAGCAGGCAGCACGAAGTCCACAGCACCCCACAGGCAGCAGCAGGAGAGCCACAGCACCCCAGAGCCAGCAGCACACACATCCATTCCATACCTTCTCAGCTTTGCCATAGTATTTCAGGGGTCCATCAGCCTGGGAGAAGCCATCCACCTCCGAGATGCAGTCCTTGTACTTGTGCCCGTCGATGCAGCACTCGATGAACTCCATGCTGTTCTCTGTCAGTGTGCCCGTTTTGTCCGTGAACACGTACTCCACCTGCAAGCACCAGGAGCTGCCTTGCTGCACCCCAGCCCCAGGGTGGGGCAAGGAGCCCCCAAAAACACAGCCTGGGCTATTTTAGTACATTTGTGCCAATGCTGCTACCCTAACCTGACCCTGCAAGAATGAGGTCAGTGCCCAACTACATCACTGAGCAGTTCTGTTCCACTCCTCAGAGCAGCTCCTTTGCCTTTCAGCCTATGGCATAGACAGCAGGAGGCACCTTCTGAAGACACAAAATCAGTCTCCAGGCTCTTTGCTTTCCCCTCATCCTCTTCCTTGTGTCCTCTGCTATAGCCCCAGTGCTTATAGAACTGCTGCTGCAGGCCTGCTGCCTCCTCTGCGGGATTCTCATGTCAGTTCTGTATTCCAATTAGCCAATTGCTATTCCAAACATATCTTTATTATTGTTTTTAAAGCAAAGTCAAAAGCAGGAGGCACTACACATCCCCTGCACTGGTGTCTGGTGGTGCAGATCAGAAAGGGAAGCCTGAGCTGTGCAGGTTTTGCCCCAGCAAGGCAGAGACAGAGCTGCACGTGCTCTGCACGCCCAGGGAGATGACTGGGCAGACATGTTCATTAATCCTCAAAGAGACAGAGGATTTTTAATTTTTAATTGAAGCAGCGAAAGCAAAGCACCCTGACACGCAGAGCGCTGCGCCTGATATTGCCCAATATGGAAACAATTGGCGTGACCCAATTCCTGCTCTTTCATGCACTATTTATAACCTTATCTGTTCCACAGAGCCCGGGCAATCACACTGAATGGAAAGTGCCACCAAAGCGGGAGAATTGGGGCCTGGGGGGACTGCCAGGGATTGCCACAAGAAGGGTTCCAGCAGGGAGGGCATTTCCACCCCCATCTGCACCCAGAAGATGCAAACACAGCAGCTCTGACCTGCCCCAGCTCCTCGTTCAGGTCCGACGTGTTCACCAACGCTCCCTCCTGAATCTCCTCATCGTACATCTCCTTGTCCCAGGAGATGAAGAAGGAGCCCAAGAACTTCTGCATCTCTACTGTAACGTACATGGAGACAGGGATAATGAAATTGAAGAGGACCATGAAGGACAGGAAATCCGTGAACATCCGCAAGACCTGCAAAGGAAAGAGGAGATGATGTGGCCTGTGGCTGGCAGGACCACAGGGTTAAATAGGAAAAAACAGCATGAAAATGAACAGCTAAAAGGCTCAATCCCGTTTTCCTTTGGCACAGAAAAATCTCACTGTCCTCTGCAGATGTACAGGTTATCATACACATCATATCTCACTGTTTCATACTGACCAAAACAATGTTTTACCCAGGCATATCCCTCTTAAGAATATTCTGCTACAGGCTCCTCCTGATCCCAGGCCACTGGAAAAAAGGAGCAGGTGGCCTGAGACCAGTCAGGCTATGGCAAGGGCACAGGAGATGCAGTGACACCCCTGTAAAACCCCCTCAATAACCCCTGAAATAAAGATCTCTACACTCTCACACTCCCTCTCTCAGGCTTCACTGCCCACGTCTTGGCAATGGAACAAACTGCTTGACATGGCCTCAATTTAAGTTTACCTATTCAAAGCTGAAAGATAGCTCGAGTTCAGATAAGGACCCAGGTCAAACAAGCTGCATTTCTATATTACACAGTATTTATTTATGCTTTGCCCTGCTCCACACAAACATCGCTGTGCACAAACATGAGAGGCACAAAAGAAACACGAACAGCAGGAGAGACCGAAGGAAACAACACCACTTTCTGTGAGCAAACAGGACTGGCAGCAGGCACTATCAGATTAAATAAAACAGCCAGAGTAAGTAAAGCTGGAGGAGGTGCTGGAACACAAATCCACTTACCTTGAACGTCTCTCTCTCTTTTTTAGTCTTTTCGTTGTACCAAGGCTCATCATTGAATGGATTACTCTGCCAGACGTATTTCAGAGTCGTGCACACAGTGGCCTTGCCCAACAGGATGCACAAATACACTATCAAGAAAGCGTTGATAGATCTGAAAAACAGGTTCCTTTTTTAAATTCTTTCAGCCATTTTTGTACAGAAAATCACATAAATAGGCAGGAACAAAACTTCCTTACTTTTAAGAAGGGAATTACAGAACAAGTGCTTTTGACACTGCTGTTATTCAGTGTCAGGTTCATATATTTTAACATTATTTTGTTTTTAAATAAAAAAGCTACTAAATGATGCTGCTTCTTGCAAGATACGCTTTATCAAATACCCAGATTTTTCTATGCAATCAGAGAGCATCTGAAACAAAAGGCAGCAGATTAAGGGATTATTTCTGTACAAATCATCCATTACAAAAAAAAAACCCAAATCCAACAGGTTTTAGCAATTTTTTTTCTGAACATAAATACTCACTTTTCTACTGCAGACCGTTTCTGAGATTTCCCTTGGTAGTTGAGAGCCATTTTTGTTTCCATTCCAGTATAGACTGCAACTCCTGCAGGGGATCAAAGCAGGGCTCATGAGGGACTCGCAGCCCAGAGGGACCCAGCTGGCACTTGGCCATCAGGGCATCGGTGTTTACATCAAACTGCAATCCCAGCAGAACAGAGGCATCACCCGAGGACTGCTCTGCTACAGAAACCTCTGAGGCTGCTCAGCAATGTAACTGCAGGGATCTTAGAGCACTGAGCAGGACCCACAGATCACAGACAGGCAGAAACAGCATCAGTCACCAGTCACAGGTGCCACCCTCCAGCACCAGGGACTGTCCCTGCTCCTGGCACGTGTCCAGCACAGCATTTGGGAACAGCTCCCTGCTCATCGTGTCTCAGGCAGAAAGAAAAGCTTGTCCTGGTGTGGTAACACAGGCTGCACAGCTGGGCAGCACTGCAGCTAGGGCCAGTGCCCCCTCCTTTCCCCAGGTAGGGCCAGTGCCCCTCCTTTCCCCAGGTAGGGCCAGTGTCCCCTCCTTTCCCCAGGCAGGGCCAGTGTGCCCTCCTTTCCCCAGCTAGGGCCAGTGCCCCTCCTTTCCCCAGGTAGGGCCAGTGTGCCCTCCTTTCCCCAGGTAGGGCCAGTGTCCCCTCCTTTCCCCAGGTAGGGCCAGTGTCCCCTCCTTTCCCCAGGTAGGGCCAGTGTCCCCTCCTTTCCCCTGTAGGGCCAGTGCCCCTCCTTTCCCCAGGTAGGGCCAGTGCCCCCTCCTTTCCCCAGGTAGGGCCAGTGCCCCCTCCTTTCCCCTGTAGGGCCAGTGCCCCTCCTTTCCCCTGGCCACTTGGCCATCAGCCTGCAGGACACTGCAGCTGCAGGAGAAGCTGGATCCCTCTCCAGATTTAGCAGTGAACATCTACATTTGTCATTTACTATATAAACATACATATATTTAAATCAGAACTACTTAAACAAATAAACAAAAGTAACTTCACCATAAATCTTCTTGGTATTTTTGAGGGTAGCACCTTTCAACAACAGGTTTTCAGGACCCAAAGACCTAAACAGAAAAGAAATTGTAACATTACATCACTCAAAAAACATTCAAAATGCTTTATAAATTAGAATCTGGTGGTCCTGCACTGCCTCCCCCACAGGGGCTCCAACAAATCACAGGATGGCAGAAGAGAAATCTCGTTTTAAAATGAAATATTTGAAATGGTTAAAGAAAAAAAAAACAAAACTATCCCAAATGATGGCAGCACAAGCTCAGACCCCTGAAATTCTCTGCAGATGCCCAACCCCTCTGAGGAGGGCCAGCAGACCAACCTGGCTACAGGTTCTTGGTTACTTCTGTAAATGATAATTCTTCCAACAAATCTGTAATAAAAATATGAGAAACTTGTATTACAAACACATTATAGATACTACAAACATGTCAAAGAAAAGTCATTGAGAGGAAATGGAAGCAAACACAGAAATAAGTGAATTTGAGAGTTTAATGTTTCAGTGGAGGGGCTGTGTCAGGACAGGGAGAAGACACTTCCCACACTCAGGGGTGCCCCAACCCTACAAACCCCAGCACATTCCATTAGAGACCGCAGCTCATCCCAGCAAACCTCCTTCGAGGGATTTAACTACAAACACCACTCACTCCTGGAAGTCTTTCAGCCCAAGGCATTTCACCTGCAAGGTACAGTGCCCTAAAAATAGGTGCACAGCCCATTTCTACAGCTGAGCTGACAAAAACCAGCTCATTACACCGTGATGAGTGGTGCACAGGGGAGGCTTTTCTGCAAAGATGCTGAGCTTTGAGACTTTGCCATCCTCATAGAGAAGAGGGCCAGGAGCTTATCACCACCTTGAGACACCTTTTGGTCTCTGAAGGAAGGAAGGAAGATGGTGTTGCTTTGCTGAACTGGAGATGCCCCATGGGATGGGGCTGGGGTGTCTGCACAGAGATGACACCAGCAGCTGTGGGATGGGGGGGATGTGGGATGGGATGGGATGGGATCATGGGATGGGATGGGTGGGGTGGGATCCATGGGATGGGGGTGGGATCCATGGGATGGGGGTGGATCCATGGGATGGGGTGGGATCCATGGGATGGGGGTGGGATCCATGGGATTGGATGGGTAATGGATGATGGGATGGATCCATGGAATTCTGGGATGGTGGATCCATGGGACACCATTCCCGGGGATGGGGTCTGTGGGATGAAATGGGACAGGGATCGTGGATGGGATGGGATCCATGGGATGGGGTGGATCCATGGGATGGGGGTGGGATCCATGGGATGATGGGTGGGATATGGATGTGGGTGGATCCATGGGAACATTCCCTGGGATGGGATCCATGGGACCATTCCGGGGAGGTGGGGGTTTTCCTGTGGGATGGGGTGGAATCCATAGGATGGGATGGGATCCATGGGAGGGGTGGGATCCATGGGATGGATCGATAAGGACAGACGACTCACTTGTAGAGGTCAGGCTGTGGCTGCTCACACTCGATGGTGGCCGTGAGGGTGTCGATGGCCTCGTCGGTGCAGAGCACGGTGGTGTCCCGCACTGCATAGTGGGTCTGGGACAGGAGCACAGGCAGTGTCACCACGAGCCCTCAGCAACAATGCCACCCCCAGGGTTTGTACCCCATTTCATAAATGCCACCATGTACAACTTATGAGCCCCAGCAGCTCTGCTGAGCCCTCGCCATGCTCCCACACAGCAGCTGGAGCATCTCTCAGTGAAAGAATGACGTCTGTAAAGCTTAAGAGAAACCACAGCAGTGAGGAGCTGCTGAGTGTCTCCCAGTAAAGCATCCACCAAAGCACAGCATCCCTGATTTCACCCTGGGATTATCCTGGCTGGGATGGAGGGGAGGCTGCAGGTGGCCCTGTGGACAAGGGGCTCTTGGGGAGCACCTCTCCTGGCTCCTGACAGAACCAGACAGCAGCTCCAGCACCCAGGGAGCAGCACAGCGCTGGCAGACTCCCAGCTATTTTTAGCAGCTGCTGCTGCAAAGGTTCATCTCTCATAATTAACTGAAAAGCCCACAAAGGATCTGCTCGCTGCCTTTCGGGCTCTATTTATAGGAGCTACTCCGAGCTCCCAGCCACGGCGGCTCACGGCAGGCTGCCTCACCCCATCCTCACAAACAAATTCATTAAAATGTTCCCTGCACTCCTCACGCTTGTGCCCCTTCCCTGCTCATCCCAGGAGCAGCACCACGCCACAAACACTCAGCTGGGGCTGAGAAACTCCCACCCTGCTGCTGCTTTGGGAACCTGCCTGGCTCTTCCAATGGGAAACACAAACACACATGGATCTCCAGGACAGACCCCAGCTCCTGTGAAACACCTCAAAGCTGTTCCTGCAGTGCCCAGCACCAAACCCAGTGCCTGCGTGGGGTTTTGTGTCTGCTGTTCCCATCAGAAGATGCCCTGCAATTACTGAGTGATGCTTCAAAGCCACTTCCCAATCAATGCCACAATCTTTACATCCTTTAGAGTGCTTAGAAAACCCATGTTCTTTTAGCTAACCTATGGCCAAAGATTTGTGCTTCAAAGACGGAGCCCTGACAAAATCTCTTTTACAGTTCTGCTCGAGTTTCACTAAATCAGGCACCTTCACTCAACCCAACATGTCCCAAACACCACAAAAATCCCCACCAGGAAGGCAGCAGATATCCCTGCAGATGAGGTTTGGTGATGACCCAAATGTGCTTCCCTCACGCCCCTTTAGCAGCAAACCCTGGTTCCTAATGTTAGACCCATTTCCCCAAACAGAGCTGGCTTTTCTATTCCCTCTTCCCCTTCAAACTCCTCTTCACCTATCATGAAACAGGAGACAGCTCCCAGGCACCTACAGGAATCCACAACCAAGAACAAACACAGTGCTGGATACAGAAACTCAGCACTGCATCTCCAGACTCACAGCTGGGAAGAGCCAAGGCTCTGCAGAAGTGATGTGAACTCATGCAGATAATACACCTGACACAAATCAGCAATAGCCTTTGAACATGGGGAGCTATTTTTAGCCTCAAGCCACTTCAAAGCTGCGACTCCTCCTCACTGGAGGAACCAGGACTGTGCAGCAGCACTGCACCAGATCCACACAGGTCAGCCAGAGCCACTCACAGATGCCCTTAGAGATGAGCCACAAATCCCAGATAACACATATCAGATCCACAGTGGTATTCCCACTGACTTCAGAGTATCCTGGAATGAATCATGTCATTTCAAACTATCTTCCACTCTTACTACTGCAGCTGCTAGTATCTGCATAAATATTTATCAAACTCAAGTGCAACCAAATGTTCATGGCTTCTGACGTATGCAAGTTTTTTGTTGTTGCTTTTTTTCCCTAGGTTAGAGAAGGGGAGACAGAGAAAGAAAGAAAATAAACTGAAGATATTCATCCTGAGCAAAACCAGTATTAAATTTCACTGCTTGCTTCAGGGAAAGGGAGAGAAAATCCCAGAAGCGATGCTTTTCTCACACTGGTGAAAAATTCCCCAAATGAATCTAGACATGCTGCTTCAAAAAAGTCCCTAATGTCCCTGGAAATGCCTGGGTGAGGAATGGGAGCGATGGCAGGTCCTGGGAAGGAGCAGGAGAGCTGCAGGCACTGCTCCACTGATGCACCAGAGCTCAAAGAGCGGCTGGAGCAGGGCAGAGCTGACACCCACTGTGATGGGCACAGGGCAGCCCAGCTGGATCGATAAACAGCAATCCAATTTGGGGCAGAGCCAGCACAAATGGCCCTCAGAGACAAAACAGAGCACAAACAATCCCCTGGGGCCGCACTGCTGACGCACTGCAAGCACACAGGAGATGAGAGCTGCTCAGGAGCCAGGCACAGGGCTGGGTTCACCCACAGCACACTCCCCACACAAGCAGAGCATCTCCAGCCCCCAGCCCCACTCCCACACGCTGCCCCAGCCATCCCCATCACCTTGAAATTGGACTCTCCATCCAGGCTCGCTGTGGTGACGTAGCAGGTCCCGTCAATGCTGCTGGAGGCCAGAAAGATCAAATCACAGGGGAAGGTCTCATCTGCTTTCACTTCTACTATGTCTCCAACCTAGAATAAAGGAAACATTTACAGGAAAAGTCCTCTCAATTGTTACTAAATGGTTATTATTCAGCTTCTCTCAAAGCCTAGAAGAAATCATTTTGACTAAAAGGTAATCTGGGGTCCAAGGTGTGCATGGATCCCTGAGCATCATCCACAGCCCAATGGGGTGATCCAGCCCAGCACTGACTCCACGTGGCACAGTTTGTATTTATTTCTCTGCTAAATCTTGATGGAACAAGAGGCTGCACTTGCCTGAAGTGTGGTGTGATAAATTAATGTCAAAGCTAAGTGTGCTTTCCTGGTGTCCTTGGGAGAGTTGGAAATAGAAGAGGACTGCCTGTCCTGGAGAAGTGCAGAATGCTGACAGATCTGTCACTTGTCAGCCCCGGTACAGCTTTTGTGAGACAGCTTTTCAAAAGCAATCAAAGGCAGCTTCACTCCTTAACTGGGAGCAGCTCAGAGCATCTCACCCCAGAGTGAGCACCGGGGCAGCTGAAAGCCAGCACCTCCCTCCTGCCCTGTGTCCTCCCCACACACACCTCTGTGTTCCCATCACCACATGAAAGCTCTGTTAACACTTACCTTGATTTTTTCACTCTCTTTCCGCACTTGCTTTGCATTTTCGACAACAAAGACGTTGCTTTTGTTCACTTCGTTGTCAGCTCTGTGCCTCAACCAGTCCTCGTAGCCCTAAGGCACACAAACACAGGCAACACAAAGTTGTAATGAAGCAAAGTAATGGCAAAGGAAGAGTGAGGGTGGAGGGACACATTAAAACAATGAATCAGGCAGCCAGTCCTCAGACCTCCTTCATGCCTGGCAGAACATCAACCAGTGCAGCTCAGACAGAATCAATTTATTTTAAAAACTTCATATGCATATTTGACAGATTCAGTACAGATTAAAATACCACATAAAAATAATCTATATGCAGGGCATGCAACAAGCAGCTGAACTACTGTAGCACGTTTCTATTATCCTGAGCATTGGAAAGAACAGAGTGGTAACAGGAATAATACACTCAGCAGCCTGCAACTCTTTCCTATGGTAACGAGGATGAAACTCTTCCTTTTCAGTCCTCACTGGAAGAATAAAACATTGAGATTTGAAGCAGATAGATTCGATTCTAGCTCTCCTTTTCCGGCTGTAGAAAACCTTCTTTTAAAATTTCCTGATTGAGCAATAAATGGCACTTGGGTCTATGAAGGGAGACAAAAGGTCTTTTAACACTGCAAGAAGAAGAGAACTACATATTTTCAGCTGAGTGGTAGAACAGAACCTGTCCTTTCCACCTACCAACATGGGAGCAGAGCGTGGGCTATATTTGGAGCACGTCTCTGCAAGGACTCAGAGAGCATTTCTAAAAAGAGAAAAAAATTCAAGTAACACCAGAACTACAGCAGTGAGCTTCACTGACCCTCAAGGCCTGCCTTCAACACCACTTTATGTGGCCAAAACAGGAGACACCAAGAGCCACACTCAAAATGAAAAAAAGCACCAGTGCACGTCCCACCCTCTGAGAAGGGTTCACCAAACATACCAGAATATAATCCTGAGCATATTTAAATAATGTTCATCCTTTTCTCTACGTGCCCCAAAGAGCTCCTTCCCCCCACACTGCCACCTGTACCTGTTTGATGGCTGTGACAGTGATGACAAAGAAGAGCGGGAGGCCACTGGTCACCGGGCTGGTTGGGGTGTCCACTATCACCTGCAGAGAGAAAATGCATTGCTGAGCCCTGGATTTTAGGCAGCAGAAGAAACCAAAACTCTGGCAATGGTTTACCCCACTTGGGCAAGTCAGAGCCCAGCAGAGGAGAAAGGGGAGGAAGGGCTGGTTCTGAAAGGGAGGGCAGTGCCAGTCATCCTGAACCACTGACACTTGGAGGCTAAAAATAACCCCCCTCAGCCCAAATTACCTATGAAATACACTGCAGAATAGAACATGAATATTTAAGTAAAACACAAAGCCAGGCTTTGTCTTCAAGCTCTCAGATTGGAGCTCAGAGCATGATTTAGGCACTTTGGGGCAGTGCTGGATCCTTCCTGAGCCCAAAGGGGCAGAGTGGCAGAACAGGGTCACTGTGGGAGGGAACACCTTCCACCTCCCTGTGTGATGCTGCACCACAAATTGGCCATTTTTCCTGCTGTTCCTGGAGGGAATGGGAGCACGAGAGGCAGATGATGAGGGCTGGGATAAAGGGATGGGGAAGCTCAGCAGAAAGGCTTTGTGTCCCCACAAAGGGGCTTTGTCCCTTGTTTGTGCTTCCCTGGCACGCTCACAAACAGCACTATCTGTATATTTATTGTTTCAGGCTGCCTGTAAAAAGCTGTGTTAAGGACAGGACTCCTCTCATCAGCTACGTGGACATTTTTGACTGTGAAATGCTGCACACTGCAATATTACCCTGCACTGCTGAGCCCAGAGAGAAAAACCAGGAGATGCTGAAGTGGAAGAGATACACAAGAAACAGCCAGAAAAAGGCATGAGTTAAGCAGCAGGAGGGTAAATCACGATAAACACCAAAATATTTGCAGGCACACAAAGGCCTGGCTCACTCAAATGGGTGTAAAAGGTTTCCAAGCAGAAGGTCTGGTAGAAACCAGACTTTGGAGGAGCAGCCTCGAGTGAGGGCAGTGCCAAGTGTCACACAGACACACTGCACATGTGACAGCCACTCACTGGGGTATCTCATGAAGCTTAGGCCAGTCAGCCAGAATTATCCTGCAAAAATTGGACAGGTCTTGGAAATCCAAACAGAACTTAGGCTTTCTGCTGAGAAGAGCAAAGTAGAGGCTCTCCTGCTGCCCACCAGGAGAGTTTTCTGCTCTGGACAAGATGTAGTTGTATGCATTTATGTACAAAAACAGTACCATTTCTGTCCACACAGATTACAGATACAAGAACACAAATATCAGATGAAGTGCCTGCAATATTTCATGTATGTATTTAGAGTTTGGTTTCTCTGCAAAAATCCCGTGGCTGGGCACTACTCTTGCCCTTTGTGGCTGGTGAAAAGCTGAGGGACACACGAGCAACAAGGCAGAACAAAGGCAGACTCCTCTGAAACTATTTGTGAACTGATTAAGGACTTCAGCAGCTTAATTTGGATCCACTTAAAAGTGACAGAGTCCTCCTGTTACTTAATAGTTTATTCTTATGAGATTCCTTTGGCGACTAAGGAGCACATTCCAAAAGTTATCTCTGCTTTCCTCCCCAAAGGGTCACTTTTCATTCCTGCTGCCTCCTAAACCAGCTTATTGTTTGTAAACACTCAGACTGAGCTCCCCAGGCCAGCCCCAGCAGATTCCTGTGATGCTGCAACAGGTGAGCCAAAGGAACAGCTCTTTGTGTCCCTGTTTGTTTGTGTGCAGCGTGTTTCATGTTTAATGCATGTATTTTGTCTTACAAAGAGCTGAGTTTGGAGTCACACAGCAATAGATGTTTTGATAAAGCGTTTCATTCACTACAGGTGGAGCAGAGGCACCAGACAATTCCCTGAGCTCTGACACTTCACTCCTCACACAGCAACCAGGCAGGACAACCCCCTTAATTTGGAGACACTTAAAGATAAGCATGAACATTTAATTTAAGCTATAGATGGCATTCTTCGAGGTATAACCCTTGGTATTTAAAATGAATGGAGTGGTCCTGAGTGCCTTTTAAGGCAAGTGCCATCTCCAGAATGAAGAACACTGGGGCAGGTGCATCAGTGCTGTCAGCCTGGCTTTTGCTCAGTTGGGTTTGTTTTTTCCTCTAATAGACTGTGAGGGCTGCTTCCTGATTTTAGAGGTGCTTACAGAATAAAAACAAGGAGGAAGAGCCAGGCTCTTCTCTCACCTGTATACACCTGCACTAAAATGGGCAAGGAGCTATTCTGAGACCCGTTCTGTAAGTATAATCAAGAATATTCCGTGTTCTCCGTGGCCAGAGGGTCAATAGATAAAATGTAATAGCACGTCACTAAGTGGCCAGCTACACAAAAAGGACATCCTGACTCCAGGGTATCGCTTCAGTTCAAGGCAAATTACAAATTGGGTCTGACAAAATGGAGCAACGCCAGCAAAATGAAGAGATGGAGGCGAGCCAGCTGACGGCGGAGTAAATTGGCCTTTCATGTCACACTGCCAGGAGGAGCCACACACGGCTGGATCCAGGGATCCCTGCTCCTGCAGCGGCCACCACAGTGCTGCAAATCACAACCCTTCACTCTGAGGACATTTCAGACACTCATCTTTTACACAAACAGCCGAGCAGAGAGTGAGACCCCAGCCCTGAACCAGCACCCTGCAGGAGGCACCCAACAGCTGTAGGGGAGTGTTAACGGTTTGTATGGGAGAAAAATGCTATGCTTTTAGCTGTTTTGAGAAAAAGAGATTGAAATGTAGAATTAATAACACAGGTGGCTTATAATTATAAATATTATTAATACTGTAGCTTTTGCAAACCTACCAATCATATGCTGATAAGTAAAAAGGGACAGCCTCACTGACCAATGTATGTTTGACACAAATGTATGCACTATTTGCTAAAGAGGATAAAAGGAGCCTGTCTCAGAATAAAGGGATTACTTTTTGTGTGTGTGTATGTGTGTCTTTGTGTCTGTTATTTTGTGTCTGCAGTCTGGCAAACAGCAGCACAGGGCTGGGCTGGAGCTCTGCCCCATTTCCAGCCCCAGAGCTGCTGAACCCCAGGCCTGAGGAGCTCAAAGGTGACTAAAGGCACTGCAGGGATTCTCCCAAACTCCCTCTGCCCCAGTGCATTTTGACAGCTTGCTTTCCTTGGATGACAGAACAGAAAATGAGTGTTCAGTCTTCCTCAGGATTTGCCCCTTAACTCGAGCCACAAAGCAGAGCAGGAAAAGTTGGTGCATGCAATAAATTTGCTGTTTTGTCTAAGCAGAGCAACTTCCTGACGCTTCAGGTTTCCAAAACTCATTCTATGCATCTTCTGAATTTTACTGAGTACATCCTATCTCTCTTGCTTGCCTTGAAACTCACAGTATGAGACATTAAAATATCATATCACTTGGGGAAATACAGAGTTATGCAACAGAGGTAGTAATGGTGACAAAAAACAGATCTTAATTGTGTAGCATCACGTGCATTTTCAGAGGTTGAACGATCTTAACAGTTAGATTAAGATGGTTTTTCAACATTTCAGCAGTCATTCAAACCCCATCTCAGACAGATGCAGATATTTTAATTATTTTATGCCTTGGATAGTGTGGCAGAATTATAACACAGTTCCAACTCAAAAAATTCCAAATCACTTATAACAACAAACAGTTTTAAAGCTCAATTCTTGTTCAAGCTGCATTTAGCATCAGTGCCTCAATAAAACCCACTGTTAGCATCAAAGAAAGCTCTTACCTGCACGAGGAAGATGATGAGGAAGTAGAAGTTGGCAATTCTTCTAAACTGCTCAAAAAGGTTCTTGGGGAGGAAGTTCCAGAGGGTGTACTGTGGGGAGAGAGAGGGACTCACAACCAGAGCAGGGCACGTGGCTGACAGGAGCAGAGCTACAAAAGGGGAACTGTCAGCACAAAGGGGAAAGGGCTCTCCTTCAATGGGGCCACGAGGAGAATGAGCAGCCCTGGGGGCTCCAGGCAGAGCTGCAGCTCCTGGATCTGACCCCAGAGCACAGTGCAGGGGATGCAGAGATGTCACCGAGCTCCTGCTTCACCTTCCAGCTCCAATTGTCTCTGCTGGAGCACTGAAATCTGGAAGGGTCTCACAGACAACTTCTAGAAAAGCATTTGAGGACATGTGATTTCATTACAATATAATGCACAGTGGACAGATTTTTTTTCCAAATTCCCAAAATCACCTTAGAGCTGCTTTTGTAAAGAAAAAAAAAATTTAAAAATAAAAAGCCATGCTACCCATAGAAATTCAGTATTAGGTTATGCTTCACTTCAATTTTCAGAAGGCTGCTGAATTATTTACTTTGGAAAACTTGAAGTTTAAGAACGACGTGGAAAATAATGAGTCTAACATCCATCTTTCAGTCTTTCTGGAATAAAAAAGAACAAGCAGCCAAATCTCAAGACCAATGACCATTTATTTACAAAAGAGAATGCTCACATCCCATGCCTAGCAAATATAAATGGAAAAAAAGAGCAAGGACACAACATTCAAAATAAATCAAGGAAGAACTAAAATTAGTGCTAAAGCATTTATCAGAGAGGGAACTGAGACGTGGGAAGGTGTCCTCAGTGAAGGACCCTCCTGCATGCCAGGGAAACGTCAATGGGAATGCTGCTCAAGTTAAACATGGAGAGACTTAGAACTTTTCCCAAAAATAAACTCAGACACAGAAAAACAGACAAGATCCAAGACATATAAAGGAAAGAGAAAAATCCCCTTAGAGCTCAAGTACAGCAAAACTGAAGCCTAAGTGTATGCTGAGCATCCTGAATCCTGAGCACTGGGATACGTATCCAGCTGTGTTGACAACATGGAATGCCACTTGTTTGATATTTTACTCGAATTGGCTACAAATCTTTTGAAATAGCTTCATGAATGTCATGGAAAAAAGCTAAGCAGAAGGCAGATGGGTGTCATCACAGTTTTCCACCATAAACAAAAGCTGCATTAATACCATACAAATGTTTCCCCCCTTTCATCCGTAGGGGTAAACAGAGGATGGTTATTTCTGTCCTATCTCAAGAGGGAAAAATCCCACAGAACCAAAATCGAGTGAGAATCATATTTTTACATCCATTTATAAAATAATCCCACTCCCTTTTGCAAATCTCAGTTGCTGTTATTCATGCTGTCTTATACCTAACCCATCTTTTCTTCCCAAAGGGAATGCCAGAAAACTTTACAGGACACACTAAAAGAACTCCAACCCACAAAATCAACATGTCCATGAGCTTTGCACAAGGAACTTGTACATGCTCCCACTGGCATTGGTAGGATTGAAAATTAAAAAAAAATAAAAAAAGAGACTAAGGGAGAGACGAACTGTGTGTGTAAGGGCTGTACCAGGCTGCTCCACTTGCCAAGGGACCCTTACACCCACCCTTGGGGAATTCAGAGTCTCTGAGTGTCTAAATCCAGCCCCAAATCCAAGCAGAGCAAATACACGAGCAGGACATCACCCACACGATGCTCACCTTGGACGAGACGATCCTGTTGTCGCAGAACTTCTGTGCCACGTATGCCTCAGTGTCGGCCACGGGCCGGTGCCCCACCACCACCGTGCGGGTCCCGACCCTCTTCTCCTCCCCAGCACACTGTCAGGGCAGCCACAAAGGGGAAAAACTGCTTTAGTTCAAGATAACTTCAATATCTGTATTAATAGCTCCAAGCTTCTCAGTGCACCGTGCTGTTCGTTGGAAATAAGGCAGCTGGAATCCCAAAAATTCACTTCTCTGCCCCAGCCAAAGCACAAAGAATGAAGAAGAAGGGTCATTGAGCAAAACCAAGGCCACACCGAGCCTGAAACACACCTTTGCTCAACCATCAGCTGCCAGGACCACAGTCCATCCTGCACCCTGCCAGGACAGGTCACTGCACTCCTGCCCTGGGCAGACAGCTGCTGTCTGTGTGCACAGCCTGTGCCAGGTCATTTTTCCTTCTTGAAGGAGAATATATCTTCATTCAGCACTTCGAGTTATTAGGAATAGAATCCATCATCTACACATCTCCTCCTAGTCATGACCTGGAGAAGCCTTCAGCTTTGGGTTTATTCACTGCAAGGGGGACGATGGGAACTGCACCCTCCCTTATATTCACTCTTCTGTCCATGTAAAATGTCTCACCACCCCACTGGTGTGCACAGATTTAGCACTTAAAAAACCAAAAGGGTCTACCCCTGCTATTTAAAAATCTCAGCTAAAATCACGAACAGCAAAGCAGACAGTTTCACATCACAAACTCCTCAGGATGACACACAGGGTGCTGGGAAGCCAGCTGGGCTCACTGGGGGTTTAATTTAAAGCAGAATGAGATGTCACAAGCAATGCCAAGCTTGTGTCAGGGGGCTCGATGACAGCCCAGTGCTGACAGCAGCAGAGAGGGACCAGGGGAGCTGTGACAGTGACAGTGGTGGGGAAGCAGAGCTGTGCAGGGGGACCATGGAGCCACCACACTCCTGCCATGGGCAGCACAGGACCCTGCCACCCCAAAGCCCTGCCAGGCACCCGGGCCAGGGGACAGCACCCTGCAAATCACAGACAGATCCTTCCAATCCAACAGAGAGGATGGCACCACAGAGAACACAAAGTATCTGACAGCACCAAACTATCAGCGCTCTGCTACTTCAGTGCAACTATTAAATATCTGATTTCCAACTTCTTCCAAAGCCATTTGCCAGCTTGTGACAAAGCAGGGGCCAGGCAGGTCCCTGCCAGCACCTGCAGCCACTGGAAGCTCCTGAGTAGATGGGGCAGAACCATGAGCTCCATCAGCCTCCAGTTCCAGCCTGACCAGCACACTCGAGCTTCTCAGTGGATCATTTTCAAAAGCAACAGAACCTTGCTTTTCATTCTGTCCAGGTTCCCCTTTCATATAACAAAGTGTCCTCACCACAGATGTTCACAGCCAAGGGAGAAGACCTGGCTGGCACCGGGAAGCACTAAAATTACACAGTAAATTTAAAATTCGCACTAAGAGCAAATGGGAGAGGGGAAAGAGTGGTCTTAGACCAGGCTAAGGTTTCCTTGGAGTTATGTTTTGGAATTTTAAAACATGAGTAGGGAAGAAATTTATCACAGTCTGTGGTTCAAGGGCATTAGCAGGCAGCGGGGCTGCTAAAACCCCAACAGATACTGTTCCTACTCTGCTTACTCACACTAATCCTCAACCCTACAGCTTGCTTGCTTTGAAACTCCACCAGAGCAGGTGCCAAAACCACCAAATCCCATCCCATGTCAGCTGCCCAGCACGGGCTCAGCCTGTCAGAGTTGGATGCTCCTGGAGTGCCCTGGACCTGGCTCAGCATCCCTGCTGTCCAAAGGGCTCATTGGAGGCACACTGTCCAACTGCAAACAAAACCCAGCTAGAGAGAGGCACCCTAATGAAAAACATGATAAGAGAAAGGGCTGGGACCAACTGCTGCTGGGGAAAGTGTAAAAACCAAAAATCCAAACAGCTAAAACCAGTGGACCTGGAGCAGCAACAACTGAATGGATCCTGCCATGACGGAAGCAGGACCTGCCCAAAGGAAGCCTCAGCTCTGCCTTTCCCCTATTTCCCATCCATTTGTGTAGCACCTTTAAGTGTTTTCACATCCTGCCCATACCTGGGGTGGAGTGCTGACCACTCTCACCCCTCCAGGGGCTGATGCTCAGAGCAGGAGGAGGAAGATGCTCAAGCCCTGTGCAATGTCCCTGCAGCTCCCGACAGAGCCCACAGCACCCCTGGCACTGCCCACCTGCACCAGCCCCAAACACGGGCAGGGCTGGACACAGCCCCACCCAGGGAATGCCAGCAGCACCCCCGGCAGTGCCCACCTGCACCAGCCCCAAACACGGGCAGGACTGGACACAGCCCCACCCAGGGAATGTCAGCAGCACTCCAGCAGTGCCCCACTGCACATCTCCAAACTAGAAACACCCAAAACCGGCTCCCTGCTGGACCTGCTGCGTTCTGGAAGTGCCAGCCAGGGGTGTCACCAACCTGTGCCCCAGGAGCCAGAGGCAGAGCCATCCATCCACGCCTGAGCAGTATGAGGTACAGAGACAGACTGGTTCCTCAGCGTGCCCTGTCCTGATCTGGAGCCAGGCGTGCCTGGACAGCATCCCTCCAGCACGGGGAGGAAGTGACAGCTTCCCCTTCCTGCCCTCACTGCTGGCACAGCGCTGGGCACCAGCAGGGTCAGGGTTTGCCAGTCACACACACTGGCAGGGAAACCACAACGTTCTGGGTGAAGCACTTCTGGAAACGTAACACGAACATTTCCTGACCATCCTGGCCAAGGAGAGTGTGGTGCACGGGAAGCCTCAGAGCAGAACCCAACCCAGGTGTGGTGTATCTCTGACCAAGCCCCACCATCCACCAGCAGGGCTTCCATCCCCAAATCCTTCCCGTTATCCATGTGAAGCATCACCTACAAAGATGACACAGCACCAAGGTAACAGTGTCACCGTAACTCCTCCCTCCCTGCTCCAACCAGGCTCCCACCACTCCAGCATTTCATTTCCCATTCTCCCCACCACCCCACGGTGACACCTTCCCACAGCCAGCGAGAAGCTGCAAGGTTTCACAGCACATCTCTCCTCTCCACCCCCAGAAAGTGAGTGCACTCCTGCAGCAGGAGGTGCAGGCTGAGCTCAGCAATTAAAAGCTGTCACTTTGAGGAGCCCAGCTCGGCCACTCGCTAATAGATTGCTACATCTTAATAACAGCTCTCAATGGAGACTTACAGGGAGATTTAGGGAATAACTGCCAGGCTTTGGGAAAAATTATAAAATATGCAGATTAGTAGGGAGAGGATTTGGACGACTTTTTCCAACTGCCTTTCATCAAAAAATTTTAATTCTGATGGCAAAAAAAAAGGAGAAGAAAGAAAATATTACTTGGATACAACTCAAGCAGCTGCCTCTACAAAGCCCACGGTCCACAGCACTGGAGTGAGCTTGTGCAGGCAAAAGCCAGAGTTTTCTCCTGCTGTTTAGAGCCAAGCCTGCCAAAAGGGTTATTCAAGAAAATAAATAATTGCATTCCCCTCACATGCACTCTGTCACCTCCCTTGGCTGGAGCACGGTGAGCTTGGGGACAGGCAGGGCTGTGTGCAGGGATCAGCAGTGTCACAGCACAGTGCCAGGGGAGCCACTCCCAAAAGTTTGGAGCACTGGGGGACGCCAGGAGGGGAGCACAGACCCACCGTGTCCCTCCTGGCAGCTGGCACACACACAGCAGCACCCAGGACACTGCGGGCACCAGGGCTGGGAGCAAGGACAGGAGGGGGCATTTCTGAGCAGAGCCTGTCCTGCCTGCATCCCCTGAGGACCAGCCTGAAATGGGCAGTGAATCTCTCCTGCAGTGCTTCAACCTTCAGTTCAGAGCTCCTGTTCCACTGCCCCAGTGCCCACCCAAGCCCAGCAGAAAGTCAATCTGCCCCAGCAGAGCATCCAAAGCAGATTTCACCAGAGCAGCTCAGCTGGAACACAACAGCCAGGGAGTCAAACACAAATCAGGAGGTACAGACGAGGCTGTTCTGCCAGGAGCATCCCTGGAGCAGCTCTGGGTGCCCACTGCAGCCATGGAGACACCCATGGTGGGCACTGCCAGGGCAGCCACGCTCTGCTGCAGCCACAGAGGGCAAAGGGCTCAGCTGCAGCACTGCCCTGCCTGTGCCACACACAGCTCCACAGCAGAATGCATTTCTGCCCAATGCTTTAATGCAACCCAGCCTCCCATGTCACACCTTTCATAAAGCCCTGGCACGTACTGCCAGAAGCAGCAGGTCTGAAATCAAGGCATTAGGAGGGCTAATGGCTATTTTCTTACAATGTCCAATCTTAAAAAGCCCAACTGCATGCCCATGGGAGGTCACCTGAGGCTTGGCATTTCACTAAAAATTTTTCTTTGAAATGGGAGTGATTTGAAGGCATCAGGCTAGGAGCAAAAATACCCATGGATGCAATTAATAACCCAGCATATTGATGACTTGAAGCTATTGGAGCATTACATAGAGACAGCAGAATTATATTTGCAGTCCCCAAATTCTCCACCTGAGTTCAGCCAACTGTCCCTTCGTGCCTCTTTCCCCCTCCCCAGCACAACAGCTCCTGCCTGCCCTGGGGAGAGATTCCCCAGCTCCTGGGAATCCATCACATCCCCATGTACAGGATAAAAGCTGCAAATCTGGGTAAAAATTAACAAGCCTGGGTAAAAATTAATGGAGTTACACTGAGTTCAACAGGAGAGGTGAACCTGTGCTCTGCAGTCACTGCTGACAAGAAACCACTTGAAGTGGACTATTTCTAGGGCAGCTGCAAAAGAGAGTGTTTAATTATATCCCCCATATGGAAAGCAAGTGTCTGTGCTACCTTCTGGCCCCGTTTCCAGAAAAAAAACAGTGGCAGAAGAAAAAAAAAAAACCAGTTTGGTGTTCTCTGCTTAGCCATACCTCATAAGAAAAAGGTAGTGTCAAAAGTAAAGGATAACCTCTATAAATAAAAAAAAATACCACCACCATTTGATTTACTACAGCTTCAGAAAGCACCAAAACCAGAACTAACTAGTAAAATAACCTCTCCTTTCATGTTTGCTGATGATAACTTTAAGCCACAAAGTAAACACAAACAACTCATAGAAAACAGATCTAATAAAAACCACAGGCATTTAAAAAAAAATCATCTGCTAAACCCAGAGATAATTATACAGTACAAGTATAAAGCTCAAACGTTTGAATGAAATCGCAGCTTATATTAAATATATGCAAAAGAAAGATTAAATCACATTACTTTGCTGCGATCTCATGAATAAACTCTAATTGCTCCCATATTGTTCCATTTATCATAAAAGTAGTAGAGAAGGCGACCTGATTTACAAAAAAAAAGCTTGCAAAAATAACAGCACCTCCCAAAACAGCCTGTTCTAGCTCCTGTTTCATTTAGCCTCAGAAGAACAAAGGAAAACACATCCACAATTTTAAAAAGCCTCCATAAATTTACCATAACCTCCCCAAAACATCTATCAGCCTCAGGAAGTCGCTCAGCACGTCAACCTCATCGCCCAACTGATATATTTTTAATTGAAATTTCTTCCTGCCAATTTTTCTATGACTCTGTCCTTAGTAATTTCTACGAGGGTACAAGCAATGCTTTGAGAATACCCTTAATAATTCAGCAGCTCAGACTGTGCTTACCCACACCGGCCACATATTTAGGCAGAACTCCTGATTTTTTTTAGAGAGATCACGATGAACCCCACCACTGTCCCTATGACTGCAGGAAAGGGTCAAAAACACGCACAGACCTTGGGAAACAAACCAAACAATCAACATTGAATTGAAATACTGAGAGCTCATAGGTCTGAGAGGAAGGGCTGAAGGTGCACAGAGCTCCAATCTCATTTCCCACTGGATGGGACTGTGCTGCTCATCCCTAAGCAGGAGGGGAAGGCTGGTACCTTGGGAAAACAGAAGGTTGAAATTTAAACCAGGATCCCTTCTCCCTCACTGCAGCTCCCACTGGTATTTGAGCCAGGGCCAAAGCACAAGGAGTGAGTGCTGGGTTAAAGCAGCTCCAGCCGAGGTGGGGGCAGCAGGGCAACCATGAGAGCCCCCAGACCAAAATAAAAACCAACAGCAAAAGAGGAGTCATGGGAAGAGCCAGGACCTGGGGGTTTTTACTCCAGTCAACTGTGATGGGCCAGCAAGCAAAGCTCACCCTGGGGATGAGAAAGCAGCAGATGATGAGAGCAGAGCACCACTGACCCCATCACACCACCCTTGATGCAAGGGGAGTGCAGCCAGCCAGGGACCCCAGCCCCACATCCCCTCTGTCCCCAGGAGCTGCTGCCCCACGTCCCCTCTGTCCCCAGGAGCTGCTGCCCCACGTCCCCTCTGTCCCCAGGACTGCTGCCCCACGTCCCCTCTGTCCCCAGGACCCAGCCCCATGTCCCCTCTGTCCCCAGAGCGCTCCCCATGTCCCTCGCCCAGGACCAGCCCCATCCCTCTGTCCCAGGAGCTGCTGCCCCATGTCCCCTCTGTCCCCAGGAGCTGCTGCCCCTGTCCCTCTGTCCCCAGGAGCTGCTGCCCCACGTCCCCTCTGTCCCCAGGAGCTGCTGCCCCACGTCCCCTCTGTCCCCAGGACCCGCCCCATGTCCCCTCTGTCCCCAGGACCCAGCCCCACGTCCCCTCTGTCCCCAGGAGCTGCTGCCCCACGTCCCCTCTGTCCCCAGGACCTGCTGCCCCGTTCCCCTCTGTCCCCAGGAGCTGCTGCCCCACGTCCCCTCTGTCCCCAGGACCCAGCCCCACGTCCCCTCTGTCCCAGGAGCTGCTGCCCCACATCCCCTCTGTCCCAGGAGCTGCTGCCCCCACACCCCTCTGTCCCCAGGAGCTGCCGCTCACCAGATGGCCTTAGAGGAACATCACCTCCACCAAGGACAGCGGGCTCACAGCAGCAGAGCCCGAACACACTGTTTCCTGGAAAAGCTGACTTGGCCAACAGAGACACAGGCGGGCAGGGAGAACAGGGGAAAAGGCTCCTTGAAAGATTGAATAAGGGTGGAGAAAGGAAATACAAGAGTTTTTCCTTGGTAATAAATTAAAAGGAGGGCCCAGCCCTATCCTTGGCTGGGGAGTGCCATGGACACGGGTGACAGATGAAGAGACCTTTTCTGGCACAGATTTTGTTTTTCCTTCTGGAGGCACTCTACCCTCAAACCATGCAGTACTGCATCTTCCCAGCAAATGTGCCCCAAAGTCTGCAACCACAGCTCCTGTTCAGCAGCAGTCTGTCCAAAACCAGGTTCATGAGTGATGCAGAAAGGCAAACCCAGACAGTATCAACTGGGACAGCTCTACCTCAGTGCTGCTTTTTGTGGAAATTCTGTTGCTCCCGTTCAAACGCAAGCACCGACCTTCGGAAGTTTTCAGTATCTCAATTATTTTTCTCCCTGCCCTGTTGGCAGCCAGGGTTATGAAACCATTGCTCATCTTGAAATACAGGCAGCAGATCTTTATTTTTGGCAGTCCAAAAGAAAAGTTTGACCAGCATGCTGCCAGCATATAAAATTCAGGCTCGTAGGAACACTTCAGGCTTGAGAACAGAAAAAGGACTTTGAATAAGAGCCAAATGTTTTGCAGAGGTCACAAAGCAAATACAGGGAGGTCTTCCTGTCTTCAAAACTCTTCCTCCCTCCTTTCCCTGGCTCAAGCTGTGCACATATGTCTGTTGATCAGCAGCTATTCTAGAAGGGCAGCAAGCTCACCAGAGCAGTGATTTGGCCTGGCGAAAATTAAAATAAGAGCAAAATGGAAAAAACCTCCCAGTTTGCAATTGTCAGCGCATGCATCACCCAGCAGAGCTATAATTTGTTGGTTTTCCCGTTGTTTTCTGGTCCTCTGAAAGCCTGAGCTCTTCAGTTATGGAAACAAAAAACCCCTAAATGCTATTTTATGCATCCCAGCTCTGCCAGACGTTACTCTAACCTCTGCCACCTACAGACATTTTGCCCCTTTTCAAGTTTTCCCAGCATTTCGGAGCCAGGCTGCCAGCTGACTGGCGAGCAGCCCATTTCCCAGGGCACTTTCTTCCCTTTCCCCTGGGCACCCAGCCCGCCTGGCAGTGCCCATGCAGGGGCAGAGGCTGCAGAATGCCCTGCCAAGGTGCTGCTCACCACAGCACCCAGAGCCAAGGGCTGGCACCCAGAAATGCCCAGACACATCCCCTGATCGAGGGAAGCTGCCCTATGTGCCACACAACAGCCATGGAGTGATGGGAGAGAAACTCCCCGAGTTCTGCAGCAGCACCCCAGGGTGCCCTCAATCCCCACAATGGGTACCCCAGCACCTCTCCATGCTCCTCACATGGCTCGGATTGAGTTTTTCAACTCCAAACCCATAAAAGCTGTGGTTTTCTGTCTCTGCCCTTTGCTGTATTACAGACAAATGTTTCCACAGAAGCAGCAGGAGATAAAAGGGACAAGAGGTAGAAATCACCTGCTTCACCCCTTCTCCACTGCCAAAATCAGCTCCACATGACCCAGACTGGGAATATTTTCACCTCTGGGTACTACAGTGACCAACAGATTTATCCTTGGGGCTTGGAGGCACAGTCACACAAGGATACTGGATCAGTGAAATCCACCCAGTCAGGAGAGAAATCCTCACCATGTGGCCTAGAACTGTTTATCTGCAGGAAATCCTTTGGCTCATGCTCTGCTGGGCTGGGGAAGGGTAAGGCAGAGAGAGCCCCACACTGAGCACTGCCCCAAAACAGCAGCCCCAAGAGCTGCTCAGCCCCAGGGACACAGAGAGAGCCC
Organism: Malurus cyaneus samueli; assembly: GCA_009741485.1. Lineage (NCBI taxonomy): Eukaryota > Metazoa > Chordata > Aves > Passeriformes > Maluridae > Malurus > Malurus cyaneus. The sequence continues at coordinate 17,776,049 of CM019238.1, read as the reverse complement.
CACACTGAGCACTGCCCCAAAACAGCAGCCCCAAGAGCTGCTCAGCCCCAGGGAACAGAGAGAGCCCCACACTGAGCACTGCCCCAAAACAGCAGCCCCGAGAGCTGCTCAGCCCCAGGGACACGAGAGAGCCCCACACTGAGCACTGCCCAAAACAGCAGCCCAAGAGCTGCTCAGCCCCAGGGACACAGAGAGAGCCCCACACTGAGCACTGCCCCAAAACAGCAGCCCCGAGCTGCTCAGCCCCAGGACACAGAGAGAGCCCCACACTGAGCACTGCCCCAAAACAGCAGCCCCGAGAGCTGCTCAGCCCCAGGGACACAGAGAGAGCCCCACACTGAGCACTGCCCCAAAACAGCAGGCCCGAGAGCTGCTCAGCCCCAGGGACACCGAGAGAGCCCCACACTGAACACTGCCCAAAACAGCAGCCCCAAGAGCTGCTCAGCCCCAGGGACACAGAGAGAGCCCCACACTGAGCACTGCCCCAAAACAGCAGCCCCGAGAGCTGCTCAGCCCCAGGGACACAGAGAGAGCCCCACCACTGAGCACTGCCCAAAACAGCAGCCCCAAGAGCTGCTCAGCCCCAGGGACACGGAGCTGAGCCTCAGCTGGCCCTGGAGGGTCGGGCTGGGGGCTCAGGGGGGTTCCCTGGGGTGCACCCCAGCAACATCAGCTGCAGAGGTGAGCCCATGCTGCACCTGAGAGCAGGACAGCACCCCCGAGATGACTGAGCCACCTCCATCCTATCCCATCTCACTCCACAGATCCCATCACAAGGATCCCATCCCCATCCCATGGATCCCATCCCATGGATCCCATCCCATGCCCCATCCCATGGACCCCATCCCATGGACCCCATCCCATGGACCCCATCCCACGGTCCCTCCATGGACCCATCCATCCACGATCCCATCCCTCATATCCACCCCATCCCTGGATCCCATCCCATCCCAGACCCGATCCCATCCTATCCCACGGCCCGATCCCATCATATCCCACGGACCCCATCCCTCATATCCCACGGACCCCATCCCATCATATCCATACTAGGATCCCATCCATCATATCCCACCCCATCCCACGGATCCATCCCCATCCAGGCACCAGCAGGGCATTCCCACTCTCAGTTATCAGCACAAGCTCCTTCACCCTGGGTCTCCCTCTGTCCCTGTTTCCCCCCCTGCACTCACTGCAATGATAATTATCAAGTGGAAAGTCCCATTTCCATCCATTCACCTGCACAGACAGAAAGCAGCCCATGGAAATCATGAACTCCACAATATTACCTTGGCTGACACCAGGACAACAGCCCTGTGGGCATCACAGCTAATTTTACTGCGCTCCCTCCCTGAGCAAACAATACAACAAAAGGTGAGCTGTAAGGAAGGAGGAAAAGACAAAAAGAATAAAAACCTTTACAACTCAGAGTGAACAAAAGTGGCATGCAAAACACCACCCAAAGCAAACAGAAAAAAATATATTAATACTGCATTTCAAGCTTTGCAGCCCCTCCCAGCACAGTCTGAATCCCTACAGACAGCAGCTGCTTGGCTTTGAGTGAATTACACAGAAATCATAATAAAAGATGGAAGGGCAGCTCACAAAGTGGATTTTTTTTTCCCTGCATTTAATTTCCCGGCAGTGAGATTTTTTTTTTTTTTATTTTTTTCCCCTCTTAAGCCAATTGAGGCTCCAGCGACAGAGCACAGCGTCGCTGCAGTCAAGCAGTATTTAATTTGTGTTACTGCTGAAGAGATCTTGGATTGCAGTACCAAAGAAGTGCTTCAAATTGTCTGGTCTTGCCTGTTGCACATCTTACTCAGCTTTTCTAGGTCCTTTACAGTACAAGAAAGAGAGGATCCCTCTGTTTTGCAAATCAGGGCATTTGCCACAATACTGCAAACAAATGACATCAACCAAGCAAGCGATGGCTGTTCCCCACTTCAATAGTCTTACAGAACCTTGTTAAGGGGTACAGCACATTTTAACACATGCCAGATAAAAAGATTCTTGGAAAACATAGAGCAGGAAATTACCAAACCCTGCATAAGCAAGGCTGGAGTCCTTTCACCTACAGATCCTGAAAATTCAGCTGAAAACAATAGCAAAAAGCCTGCAGCAAAGCATTACTCAGCAAAGGCCACAATGGAGTTTAACAGGAATCTTGTTCAAAAAAAAAAAAAAAAACTGATTTGAAAGCAAAATACCCAGCTAGAACAGCCTCACAGGCTGTTACCCCTCCTTCTGCTGCAGGAGCAAAACAAAAAGCTCTTTACAAACAACGGGATCATGCATTAAGCTTTCATTAAGGAGGGCAGGACAAATGTTTCTGAAGCACGATCAATTAGGCTGCATGTCCAGAGGAGATATGCTTTTAGACTAAATGGGCTTCAGTTGGAATTCCATCCCAAGCAATGTGGTTCAGGGAAAAAAAACCACTGGAGTCAGCAGGATGTAACAGGTGCCACCAGAGTGGGCAAACGGCACATCACGAGAGGAAGGGATTGCATAAGGAGCTAAAAATTTGAGAGCATTGGTTTGATCAGCATCGGTGGCAGGGAGCATCCCTGTGAGAGTGTGAAAAATGATGGAGGGGAGGAGAAGTAAAGCCTAGGACTGCTTCCCTGCTCGCAGTGAGCCCCAGCTCCTCTCCCCACCCCACTGTCCATGTGCAGCTCAATATCCAAATGCACTCTGCAGCCACCAAAGTGGTGCCAAACACCACCCAGCAGCTCGGTGGGTTCCAGCCAAGCCTGAGAAAGAGCCCATAAGCAAAAATAAATATATATATATTTAATGCATCTCTGTCTATTGCTTATATGTATATTTAATGTGCATATATTGCATCCATGTATATTTAATGCATATGTATATTGAAGTCACTGCAGCCTCCGGGCAGAACAGGTTTTTCCTGACCCAACAGCCGTGCTGCTGCCAAGCAGGAGCCAGGTGAGGGCAAGAGCTAGAGGAGACTTTTAAAAACGGGCAAGTTTCAGTGTTTCCCCAGGCTACAGGTCAGTAAATCAGGCTGTAAACCAGTTTGGCACTCAGGGCCATCCCCTGCAGCACACAGGCTGCAGCAAGGTTACAGCAATCCACGGAACAGCTCCATGCTCAACTCCTGGAGTCAAGTTTATAGCAAAAAGCAAAATACTGACTGCCCAAACCAAACTTTAGGCAGTTCAGTAAACCCAGTGAAGCAGCAGGATGGTGCTGGGAGGTTCAGAGCAGCTCAGCAAACTGCAGAGTGATGGTCACACCAAGAGCAGCCAGCTGCTCCTGGAGCCAGCCTGTGCAAAGGGCCAGGGAAATCTTGGGAGAGCAGAACTACAGCACCTCACTACACAATAATAATAATAATAATAATAATAGAAATGGCTTACAGTCATCAGCAAGGTGAGCAGCAGTGTCCTTATAACCTATTTCCAGCGAGTAGGACACGCTCCTGACTGGCACAGTGTCCCTGTGGGCAGCACAGGGTCTGAGCACAGCCAATCTCCCCGTGTCCTTCGTGCTGTGCTCCCTCTAACAGCACCCCAGAGGGGTGAGGATCCTCAGTGACAGAGGGTGAGCACAAAACAGCCACAGCCCAGCACCCCGAGCTGCTGGGGACCAGCCCTGCATCTGCACGGTGCCCACAAGTCAGAGAAAGCTGTGAATCTCCAGGCAAGCAAGGAAAAACACTATAAAAAACCCCACCACCAAACCTCAATGTTGCTTGATAATTAAAGTAGGAAAAAAAAATCTTGTCTACTTGCAAGAGGTGAGGGAGCTGGCAGGGGCAGAGCTGCAGACTGTGCCAGGCTCTGCTGCTCACACAGCATCACCCGTGGGGCTCCAGCCCAGGCTGGCACAGGGGAGAGCATGGGCAGGTAAATCCCAAAACATCCTGCATGGCACTGGCAAAACCTGCTGGGGAAAACCAGCCCGTGCTTCCCACACCAGAGCTCAGCAAGCACAGGAACATCTGAGATGAGCACAAGGAGCAGATTTCAGTCTGAATGCAGAGATAATGCATTTTCTGGATCAGCTCGGGATAGGCTGTCCTGGCACAGAGCAAGAGCTGCTGTCCCCTCCCTCAGCAGGGCACATTTGGGCACAAGGGAACAGGAGTGACTGCCCAAGCCATGCAGGGACACCTCCCAACACCCACACACAAATACAGGAAACTCCCTTGGAAAATCCCAGAGCAAACATTTTCAGGGAAAGGCAAATGGGTCACCCCATGTCCAGGTTCCCTGGAAAATTCCTCCAGCCCAGGCAGTTCAGCGACCCCCTTTCCTCTGCAAGGGCAGCTCCTCTGATCCCGGCCCACTGAGATGTTCCCTGACTTGGCCAAGTTGAATCTCCCAAGGGACAGAGTCCCACAGCACAAGGAATTACACAGTTGGGATAAGAGAGGCAAGGGAGGAAATGCTCACAGGGAGCAAACCTGCACTGCTAAAACCACAATCACTGGCAGACAACAACTCATTTAGGTGTGAAGGTTTCCTCTGACTTAGACACCATGAATGCTCTCCATCAGCTTTGCTTTTAACTAACACTTTAAAAAAGAAATCTCTCCACTAGAGTCAGTTACAGCCAGAAAACAGCAGTTTTAATCAGAAAGGAAGTGCATAACCAAAGGCAACAGGATGAAATTAAAGGCAAGGCTGAAAAGCTTGTTATTAATAGATGCCCTGTCTGCTTTAACAGATTTTATTATTAAAAGCAAATTGCCATGTCTTTAACTGCAGCTCCAGTCAGCTCTCCCATGGGTTCAGACCAGACCATCACCATTATTCTTAGCAAAATATCAAGTGGGGACAAAAGTGGTATGGAGGGAAGAAGAAAATACAGCCAAGACATGTTATTGTGCACAGGAAAGTTTCTGCATGCCCCAGGTTTAACTGGAAGCATCGCTCACCATTAATGTTTGACTGGTGCTTTCCTGCCCTCCCTACGGCCACTTCCAGCTTTCCCAAACTCTGACTGCACACATGAACGCAGCTGCTTATCCCAGGCCAAGCTTTCTGCTTGATTTTTATTTGTTTTTAGCCAATGGTTGAGCTATTTCTGGGAATAAGGCAACAGTTAGGAGACCTTAAAGAGGAAATGGTTACAGGAATCTGAGAAACTCCTATGTCCCTGTATTCCCCTGAACCTGAGAAGCTCCTATGTCCCTCTTTTCCAGGGAAGGAGCACCAATAAGAGATTGCAGCCCTAAGCTTTTTGCAGTTCCAGCTTCCCTATTTGAGCCTCCCTCAACTTCTCTGTGGTCAAACATGGGCTGCCATGTGGCTGCTATAGGGGAACTGGCTCTGAGCACATGGAACACTGTTATCACATTGGACACATCTTACAAAATAAAATTTCAGCAACTTCCATGAAAAACTCAAGCGGCTTCGTTAAAACCCACACTCTTTTGAAATGTGGGATTTCTCCAGGTGGAACTGCCACCTGGTGTCACAGAGACACCCCAGCCCCAACCTTTGCTGCTTGCAGGTTTTTGTCACATTAATGAAAGCAAAACACGTCCTGCAGAAGCTGGCAGGCAGGTACAAGGTACCCGACATGCAGCCTCACTCTCAAGGTGTTAACATGGCTGGACTGGGGGGAAAAAGGCAATTCTGACAGCTTCCAACTCCTACCTATAGTCATCTTTATTATTACAATAGAAACTGCAATCACACACTAATGTTTGGTTCACACTCTGGAAAAAAAAAAAACAACCAAAACACAAACGTGAAAAAAAAAAAAAATCACAGATGTGCTCTGTGTCCAAAAACAGACTTTATCACACATTTGCTGCAGAACCTAAAGATGGGAGTGTGAACCAGCATCCTTCACCCCAAACTTGGACATCTTCCCCAAGCCCTACTCCAGCATCCCCCGGCAGCCAAGAGGGGTCAGTCCCACCCTACCCAGGGAACCCCAGGGGCTCTCCCCACACACCCCTGCCCCTTCTCACCTATTCCCCAGTGCTAGTACAGAATTTACTTCCCACCCAAAAAGAGATTTGGGGCCACTTCCCATTTCCTGCCATGTGAATAGGTCTCAATGGCTGTTCCTGCAGAGCTGCAGGTAGGACCTGCCCCACACGGCCCCATAACCAACCTCAGGGGACCCCAGTGCTGGCACAGGAGATGGGGGCAGAGCCCAGGAGAGGAGCAGTGAGAAAACATCACTGCAGCCTCCGAGGCAAAGGCACTGAGGCACAGGACAGCCCAGGCACAAGGACAAGCCCTGCACAGCCCAGGCACAAGGACAAGCCCTGCACCCCCATCTAAGAGGAACCTTCCTTCCCCAGCATCCAAACCCTGCTGAGAACCTGCAGCTCAGCTCAGGACAAGCCCAGCACTCACCAAACACAAGGGATTTACCAGGCACGGGCTGCAAAGAGGATCAGGCACCAAAGCACTTCATTAAATGGGAATAACACAACTAAGGTCCTGTTAGACACTGCACAAACACTCAAACAGAAGAATTTTGCTCCCAGTTACAGACTGTTCGTTGTTTTCTTGCTTATCCTGGGTTTTGAACAAAAATAGGAAAGGAGCAGAGCAAGGAACCGCAGAGCCAGGATGGAGCACCAGGATGGGCAAGCACCAGCCCAGGGGCTCAGGCAGCACAGGCATCCCAGGGGCAGCGAGAGCATCCTGGGGTGCTTCACCCACCATCCCAACCTTCCTGCACCATGAGCACATGCACCAGGATCGCTTCCAGACTGGCCTTAAAGGAAAGCGAACTGGGAGCAAACTGCAACCAGCGAGGGCATCAGGAACTGCTCTGGGTGCATTTGTCACTCATCCCTTCCAGCAGCCCCAGCCCTGGCACAGCCCTGGTGCAGAGCTGTGGCCCCGGGGTACTGCTGTCTGTGCTCTTCCCTAGAGCCCAGGGAGAGCAATATGTGAACAAAGCACATTGTCTGCTGCACAGCACAGGCACCAGCACTCCCAGTGAGTCAGAGTGGACAGCGCTCACCCCAGTCCTGCCAGGAGCCCGGCACAGCAGAGACCCCAGCCCTACCTGGACACCAACACACTGCACTCCCACATCCTTCCCACAACAGCTGTACCAGCAGCATGAGACTAAAAATAAGGCTCCAGTACTAGAATCTTGTTTCCAAAAGAGAATTAAAGTTATATTTCAAATTGACAGTATCTTCTAAAAGTGGATTAAGCATGGCAATTCAATGCCACCTCCCCGCAGCAATCCCAGCCCCACTCTTCCTCTGACAGGGATTACTTCAGTGGTGCAAATCAAAGTTCAGAATCCAATTTGTTTCTGCAGAGCATCAGTCTGTACCCCCAGACAGCTGAGCAGACCCACATGCACCACGCTACCCTTCCTGCTCTTTTTACCATCCCATTTCATACCCTACTCAGGATAAGAGTTTAAAGGAGGGAAAAACAACCCAAACAGTCATGTTGATAGGGCAAGCAACATCCACTGTGCCTAAGATGTGAAATACAGTAGAAAACAGGATTTTTAGTATCTGTTGGTATTTATGAGCCTCTGGCAGAGACCACACGGTGCAGAGGTTACAACATCTGTCTGAACAGCCCTATAGTATCTTAAGTGCCAGAAAATCTGCAGCCTTTAAGTAACTGCAGTGAATTTCTGCAATGCCACTGCCACAAGATGAGCATTGAAGCACTTCCCATGCAGGACTGAGGGCAAGGCAGCAATTTGGGCACAGTTCTGTCCATGGAGATGGGCACGGGCTGCCCTCTCCACCCCTGGCGCAGGAGAGGGGACTGACCCGAGCCTGTGGTGGCACTTGCAGGGCTGGGGAAGGGCAGAGCTGCAGCAGCGTGGCACCAGCTGCTCTATCAGGCAAAGGCTGATACGGGGGGACCTGTGCCACTTGCACAGCGGGACAACAAACAGCAAACAGCTCGCTGCTGCTCACAAATCCACGAGGTGGAAACTGTGCCTAAACCCTCCACCAACACTGCAGATGACCTGGCACTCTGTCCTGGACCTGAACAGAGCTGTTCCTCCAGCCACAAAACCTCCTCTACCCTTCCAAACAGGAGCTGCAATGGCTCAGCCCTGCACAAAACATTTAGGAATAGCCGGGTTTGTGCTCAGAACTGCTTTTTCTCCACCCCAAAGGACATCACAGCCCAGGAGCACAGCACCTGCCCTCCCCACACCAAGGGACTGTGGAAGGTGACACAGAGACTGTGTGGGACCCCGGGCAGGGTGAGGAGGGTGCTGGATCCAGAGCCCAGCCAGGAACCTCCACACTTACTCACTTCCAGGAAACAGCACCTAAAAAAAAGCTTTTAACTGAACTCAGTGGAGATGCTTCAAACCACAAACGTCTCCCGACCTGAGACAGAACCTCCCGCAAGGGTGGGGTAGGAAGCACTTACAACAGGGCAGAGCTAAACTCCAAAGGCATCAAAGCCAGAAACTCAGGGCACGGAGTTTCTGTCTGATCTATCTGCCCCCGAGGCTGCCAAACAATGGTTGCAGGAGGTGTGTTCTCCACAGGGCTAACCCAGAGCCCGCAACACAAACACAACCTACAAAACGGGAAATTAACGGCGTTCCCTCCGTAAGCCCCGCAGAGCCACCTCCAGACTTAAAAAGGAGATTTACAGTCCCTCGTGCCACAAGCCCGGAAAACCTGGCACAAACAGCTCGCTCCAAAGCAAAAGCGAGTATGAGAGCGCATCTGCCAGCGGGCAGTGCCCGTCATCCCGGCAGGACCGGGGATGCCAAGGAACGGCTCCGGAGCCTCCCGGGGCGTTTGGGAACACCGCACACCGCTGCCCGCTGCTCAACTCCGGCAACTTTGCTAACTACGCACTGCGCAATCAATGACACTGCTGAATAAACAGCGGCGCCCGAAACGATGGTAAAACACTGGTTTTGCCACATTTGCCGTGGAAAAGGAAAAAATGAGTAATTACAGAGTTCAGGCCAAGCAATGAGGTCACGGCGAGATCTCCGAGCAGCTTATGTGGCACCGGGAAGGTTTGGGGATGGGTTGGGGGGCACGGAGCAGCGGCGGGGGCAGCAGCCCGCATCCCGCATCCCGCCCCGGGCAGCGGAGCCACGCGGTTCGGAGAGAGCGGGGAAATGGTTCGGGGAGAGCGCGGAAATGCCTCCGCCCGCTTTTGGGGGAACAAACCGGGCTGGGCTCCGGCAGCAACGGCAACGCGTGGAGAGCTCGCAGGGGCGGACGGAGCGGGGAACGGGAGGGGAACGGCGATGGATGCGACCCGCACACAGCCCCCGCGGGAAAACAAACCCGACACAAGCCAAAAACATAATAACAGCCAATTTGTGCCCGCCCGCCGCCCCGACCCGCACTCACCAGGCGGCTGAGGCTGCGGCGGAGCATCGCGGCGGTGAGCGCCCGGCCCCGCCGCGCTCACCGCCGCCATCGCCGGCCCGGCCCGCCGGCTCGCTCTGAGGGGCCGCGGGCCCCGCGCCGCCGCGCTCCATACGCCCGCGCGTCCATCCCGGCACGGCCCGGCCCGCCCCGCTTTGTCCCGCGCCCGGAGGCGGGGCCGCCCCGGAGCAGCTGGGAGCTGCAGCGCCCGGCCACGCCAGGGGGAACACCGAGAGACCGGAGCGACCGGGGGACACGGAGAGAACGGAGGGAACGGGGAGAACGGGGGAGCAAAGAGAACGGGAAACCGGGGAGAACCGGGGGGACACGGAGAGAACGGGAGGGAACGGGGGAGAAACCGGGGGAGCAAAGAGAACGGAAACCGGGGACACCGAGAGAACGGGGGAACGGAGGAAACGGGGGGACGAAGGAATGAGGAACCGGGAGACCGGGGACACGGAGAGAACGGAGGGAACGGGGAGAACGGGGGAGAGCGGGGGGAGTGAGAGAATGGGGAACCGGGGAGCACCGGAGGGAACGGGGAATCGGGGGGAACACGGAAGAGGAGCCGGGGGAACCAGGAGGGGCGGAGAGAACCGGGGGTCGTGGAGAGAGCTGGGGGAACCGGGGGCGCACCGGGAGGGAGCAGGGCAGGAGCGGAGCACGGGGATATTTGTTCCCACGCAAACTACCAAAACTGAAAAAGACCAGATGTAACCTAGCGAAATGGACATGTTTTTGTTATGTTTGCAACATGATTATTGCCGGGTAATACACCAGCCTTTCCTGGAGCCATATCCTCTGCAGCAGCACAGGGCAGGGAGCTTTCCTGTCCCTTGCTGACCGCTCCAAGCACCTCCAGGAGCAGGCAGGCTCCTCCACCCCAGGAACCACTGCCACTTCAGCCGCTTGAAATCAAAGATCTTCCTGGAAACTGAGCAGAACTCACCTTGTGGCACCACAACGGGGTCTAGAGAGCAACTGTTGGCTTCCAGACACCTGGAAAACACACAGAGATTTTTCACTTTGCGTTTTTGAGGCAAGAATAGCATCATATTGATTTTACCAAGGCTAAACCCAGTCACATTTGCTCTACACAAGCACCCACTGTCTGGCAGTTTTACACCGTGTGATATATCCAAGCTTGCACAGAAAGCCTGCCCCAGCACCAAAATAGAAATCAGGTGCTGGACAGGCAGGAGCCTACTGGTTTTTTTAACCCCATTTCTCCCAGGATAACAGCAGATGGATCAGTGAAGGCTCTCCCATCCCTGCTGAGCATTCCCAGGGCTCAGCCAGCGCTCACCTGAATCCCAAGTGCAGCCTTCCCACTATTCCCTGTGCAGCTGGGCTGTTCTTACCTTTCCACACAAAGGCCTAACCACAACAGAGGAAACCAGAAGACAATGCCAGGCATTTTAAAATAATGTGTGGTAATTGTTAAGTATTTTAATATAATGCCTAACCAGTTCAGCTGCAGAGCTCCCTCCCCCTCAAAACAGCAAAGAACTAAAGTCAAACGCTACTTTGCAACCTTTGCGCTGCTTTTTGGGTACTTTCCTGATGTTCTTCTGGCTTGTTTGTGTTGGCTACAAGCGGGGGCTGCTGTTCTCAGACATTTTTTCCTGTTTCAGGGTTCTGTGGTAGGTGCTGAACAGGAAAACATCTGTATTCTTCTCTTCAATGCATTCCTACAGGCACCTCACCTTCCACCTGCATTAACTGATCAGGAGAGAGAATCCATGAAAATGCACTTGTCCTTACAATTCCTGTGCCATACAAATCGCAGCCCTTACCCAGTTTATTTCAAATTCTGATGTCTTAATTTTTTGAAAGTTTGCTGAAATTGGAAGCCGAATTCAAGACTTGGACTGTGATGCAGAATTCAACATTAAATAATTTGCTTTAATGTACTGCCTGCAGTTGCTGTGGCTGAGGTGTTGGAGAGAGGCCCTTTTTCGGGGCAGTCCAGGTGAAATAGGTCCAAGCATGGCTGGGGAGCAGCTACAGGTGAGTGTCTGCAGAACCCTATTATCCTGCTGTGAACCAGATTGCTTAAAATCGTCCATCTCCTTATTTAACCCCGAGCAGCCTAAGGCAGGATTTCACTGGAGAAATCGAGGCAGCTGTCACCCTGTTTGCTGCTGACACAGTGGCCTCGGGGCAGCGAAACCCCTATCTCAGCAGAAAGCAGAGAGGAAGCAAACAGCCCTGACTGGGCTTTTTCACACCCTGGAACAGCCTGGCCCGTTCCACCGCTGATTTGAGAGCAATTGTATCAATTCACACGGGAAATGCCTTTAATGCGCCTTTTAAAGCCCGGACGGGCGGTGGTGTGCGGGTCACACGAGGCACAGGCAGTCCCAAAGGTGCTCCTGAGCAGAGCTGGGGAATGGAAGGGAATGGAAGGGCAGCACAAGGGGCAGCTCCATCCCCACGGGAGGATTTTGCACCGCAGAGCTTGGTGGGGATCCATCGCCACTCCAATTCGCACCGAAACCGAGTCCTCGGTGCATCAGCCGAGCGCTCATCCTCTCACCGAACAGTTTTGGTGTCCTGTGAAAACATTTCTCTCATTTTCCACGGCGATGGAGGTTTCTGCAGCAGGAGGAGAGCGCAGGCTCCCCTCTGACCCTGGCACACGCTCTATTCCTCCCCGCCCTGCGCGGGTTTTTAACATTCATTTTTGCAGCGTTCTTTGCCTCTTCTGCCATCGCGTGGCCAACTGGAGGATGAAGCGCTGTCTGTAGAGCATGCGATCAGCCTTCCATACCTTCCAAATATTTTACGGATTTTTATAATATCCAGCGCCGAATGAAGTCAGTGATGCATCTCTTCTCACCAAGGTCCATCCCCGCGACTGACGAGCGCTCCAGGTTCATCCCCAGTGCTGCTACAGCCTGGAGCAGGTCTTGTTAATCCAGCCCAGTGGGTTGGCAGCTGATTTATTGTCAGGGCATGACCTGCCCATCGCCTTGCAGGGCAGGAGGATCGGGACAAGGCCCGAGTGTCACCATTCCAGGACCAGCTGCAGCTTGGGGAGTGAGGATGCTCAGTCACAGCACACTGAAGGGCTCTGTGCTGACCTACAGGTACCTCAGAGTGTGCCAGGATCACTGCAGGAATGCCAGCAAGAAGCTGACAACACCATTTTTTCCCTTTCACTTCTCCTGGATGGCACAGATTCTCCCCTGATTTGCTGGAAAAGGTTAATTAATAAGAGAATATTTTTGCCAGCAGATTCCAAGAGAGAATCCTTGTCTGTGCTAAGCTGAGACTCTCAAATCTCCCCTGCCAGCCCAGGATAACCAGCAGGCACAGCACCAGGAGCTCACTTTCTGAAAGCAGCCAAAAGCACCCCAATTCTGTAGCTGCTGGAGTCCCACCTATGGCCTCTAACTGCTGACCCCTCTGGGCAGAGCTCAGTGCCCCTCAGCAGGGCACGGGGCACATTCCATCCTCCTCCCTGCCTGGAGCAAACAGGTTTCCCTGGGAGTGGCCAGCAGAGCCCCGTGTGTGGGTGTTGTGAGGAGGGATTGCACCGCTGGGACAAAATCCCAGAGCAGAGAACCAGGAGAGATCCCTTGGAGCAGCACATCCCACTCCCCAGAGCACCAGGGCATGAGCAGCACCCATTCCTGAGTGCTGCCTCACACCTGTGCCCAAAACATCTTCGGGTTTGTGAATTCCTCTGGGAAACCACGAGCAGGGACATCCCAGGAGAGCTTCTGTGCCTTCCTGGAGAAAGGACAGAGGAGACAAGTTCAAAATGGGCTCTGAGTTCAGAGTGGGCTCTGAGTTCAGAGTTAACTCAGCAGTGGCACCGCACTGCAGTGCCCACCACACAAGGTGCTTGCCATGTTTTTCTCCACCCTCAAGTGCATTTAAAATCAGTTTATCACTCCATTTTATCACTCAATTAGTTTATCACCAGCAGCTTTCTTTGCTGGAACAAGGTACAGAGCTCAGGTGCTGGTTGCTGCAGGCATCTATGAACACAAGCTAGCCAAAAAGAAATAAAACCCAAAACCATAGAAAAGCCCCACAAAATCAGCCCCAAACCCTCCTACAGCTGCGCTATGTAGGAAGGTGGGATATAAAGGCTAATCAGATGAGAGCTTGGGTAGCAAGCAAGATTTGTGCCACCAGGTCTGGTATTTGGGCTACAGTCTTGCTAAACTCAGCTGCACTGAAATAAAAGTGCAGCTTAAGAAGGTGGAAGCTCTCTCACAGCCCAAGCTCCGATTGCTGCAGAAGAATTTAAAATGAAAAACTTTGGTTAATAAATTGGCTCTTGATCCCATATCCAGAGATATCCTGTAGCAAAAGCCTTTCTAATTAATACACTGATCATCTTTCTCAAGGAGCACTTTTCCTTTATAGTGTGAAATAGCCTATTCAAATATGCAATGGCTTACAGAATGATAATTTATGAAAGAGAATGAACACCAATTTTAGCTCACATTTCCGTTTTTAAAAAGAAACTTTTTTCTTTCTTAAAGGGGGAAACCCCAGCAAACGTATTTGGTACTTGATGTGACAAATTTATACACCTCAGACTGCAGCACATTTCCTGGTGCCCCAAGACAAACATCTCTGCTAAATAAATGTGATTATATCCTTCTTCCTTCCCCCAGCAACAGTGTCTCAAACAAGGTTCATTTAACCTAAAAGGGAAAGTTTTCATGGTTTCTCATTTTCCAGCCCTCTTCATCTTCTCCTTTTGTACAAAGTCTTGATGCCCTCTCTCATGACAATCACAAGAAGCTTAGGGAGTTACTCTCACAGAATCCAGTCCCATTTTTTATAACAATTTTGCAGAATACGTGACAACAAACACTCCAGATCTCATTTTTTTATGCAACAGAGGGACTACAACAGATAACAAAATTCCCAAAAGAAACCCTGAGTGTGGTTACTCATTCTCCCCTGTGCTGCGAGTTGCCTGTTATCACATACATGGCAACATGCTGAATGATCTCTTGAAAATCAAGAGGTGCTGTGCTCAGCTAGAAAAAGTTCCACTACTTCAACATTTGCTTTTTCAGCTAGGAAACCTCCCCAAGAGCATGCTGGCACCCAGCCCTCCCAAGTTAGTCAGAGGGTAGAACCTGCAAACAGGAGAAAGGGTACATAGCAACCAGCTTCTCAAGTTCACAAAACCTTCCAGCCCAGGCTCTTATCAACCCTAACACCCATTCCAGGGTTTAAAATCCACTTACCTGGCTAATACATGTTTATTTAAACATGTACATACCATAACCAGCTTCCACACAACAGTGGAACATGAGAAAGAGCCCCACACCTTAACCCTGACTCCCAGGGGAGAGCAGAGCCCAGAGAGGGCTGCACACTTTTCCCCCAGAGCTGTGTGGGACAAGAAATTTATTTTGTTTTATTTTTGTATCTTTAGACCAAAGCAAGAAGGGAAGAGCCTCGTGTGAATGATGCACCCCAACCCCCACCCAGGCTGTTTATATGCCCAGGACAGGTGATGTGATGTACGGTTGGGGTGGTGGGGAATGAGGGTCACCTGCAGGAACCCCACAGGATGTGATCCCTTCCATCTGCCTTGAAAAACACCCATTAACCTGCATCACCTGCAATTAATTGCCTTCACTGCCCTGAATCAGTGTTCAAATTCCAGTGTCTGGGATGCTCTCAAAATCCACTTCCTGGTTCCTTCTATAAATGTGGGTTAATGACAGAGCAGTCAAAGCACTGCTGTGTTTTTCACACATCACAAATCTCCTTCTCTGAGTTATTTTCCTTCGCCAGGCCTGGCTGCTGTTGGGTTTTTTCACGTTCCCTGTCCTGCCCTCAGAGCATGGGGCATCCTCACTGCTGGGCAGGCTGAATGCCCTGGGGTGGCTGCATCAGACACCTCGAGACGATGGGGGAACCCACAATGGTTCACACCCCGCTGGGAACACTAAAATACTTGAGAAAAACACCCAGTTCTATTTTTACTGTTAAAATGCAGCAGTGGGTGTACAGGAGAGATAACTGCACATCTCAACAGCCCTCCATGGGGGATCACCCACCCTGTCCATATCTGTGGGACAAATCAGGGGCTCTCAGAGCAGATTTCAGAGCCAGCATCACCTCTGGGGCTGAGTGGAGCAAGGAGGGGTTATAACACAAAGTGTAGTTGCTGGCTAAGCCCAGCCAGTGTGCAGAAAGTGAAATTTAATGGCATACAAAAAAGCACAGCAGGGCCATGGTGCAGCTCGAGGGGCTGACAGCCTCTGCTCCCATCCCAGGCTCTCCTCCAGCTCTTCCTGCTGCCTGGAAGGATCCATGTGTCCTGTGCACAGGAGGCTTTGGCAGTGTTTTTAGCACTGGCCAAGCAATGTTCCTTGCAGAGAGCAGTACTCTCACTCTGCAGCTTTCAGCCCACACATTTAAATTTTGATAGTGATAACAGGCATCAGAAAGGAATCCAATTGTGCAAAGCAACGTTGGTATGAGGAGTGGGAGGTGTATGCCCCCGGGGACTCACTGAAACATCTCTTATCTCTTCCTGGCAGTGCACAAACAGTCATCAACTTGTGCAGAGCTCAGCCAAGTGCAGCCTCCATCCATCCATCCTCCCTCTGTCCATCCTTCAGGCTCAGGAGCACACAGGCCATGGGCAGCACTGCTGGTGACCGTGCTGGGTCTGTGAGTGAGCACATCAGGGGCTGCACAAATGCAGAACTCACACCAGTTTACAGCAATGGAAATGCTGCTGGGACCAGGCACCGTGCTTTGCCTACCCTGACCCTCCTGAGTCAGCTCCTCTGGAAACCGGAACAGAAGGATATGCCAGATAATATCAAAATTGAAATGCAAAGCAGGGCTGTGTCACCCAGCTGGCTCCCTGTAAAAATGCTGTTGGTACAACCCACAAGAGATAGAAAATGAGTCTCTCCAGAGCAGTTGATGTGGCATTGCTTCCTGCTTCTCAGCACATTTGGAGCCCCAGAACTTTCCAACAAAGCCAGGATTGATGGGAGGGTTCCAGTCAGCACCATCTCATTTTTGGGGATGTCTCCTCATGACACACGCTGCTGCTGCTGGGCTCCACGCCCGGCCTGGGTGCTGTGCCAGCAGATTGGACATGCCAGGAGCAGCCTGGGCAGGGCTGAACCTCAGCCCCAGCAGCAGCAGTGCCCCCCAAACACCTCCTGCCCCAGCTGGGCATTCAGCTACTGGGGTGAAAGAGAATTAAAACGAGGAGAAATATGGAAAAGGGGATCCTGCCCACCCTCCCTGCCCCAGGTGTGCACCCCCTGCCACAGCCACTGCTTCTCACACATGACATATGCAGCCCAGCCCACTATCCAGGGGCACAGATTAGCCATTAATTAATGTATTTTGATTTGTCTTCTCAAGATCTCATTTCTGAGGTGTTTCTGATATGTTTTGAGAGAGACCATTTTTAACAGAGTTGTTGCTGCTCACCTCCTAAAGACGATAAAAGTTGTATTCCTTGTTGGTGCAGATCAGGATTGTCTCCTGGTTGGGAAGGATAAGCTGCTCTAATCCATGGAAATTCTGGGATAAGGGGAGTTGATTGTGAAATGTATTGTAACTGCCTGTCTGCACCACGGGCTGGAGATCACTGTGTCAGGGGGATGTGCAGGTCAGCCTCGCTGCTTTCTGACAGCTGGCTCCCAAGGAAAGTGTCCCAGCAGCACCAGCCGGGCCAGTTGTGCCTCTGGACTGTCCCAGCAGACCCCTCCTGCAGCTGCGGGTGTCCCAGGGTCACTCCGTGCTGTCGGTGGTGCCAGGGGCTGCACGGAGCACCAGAGGGAGCTGGCTGCAGCATCTGCCAGGCGATCCCAAACCCGCCAGGCGATCCCAAACCCGCCCAGTCCTGCTCCCCTCTGTTCGGGAGCTGCAGTGAGCAGGGCATGGGCTGGATTGTGCCCCCGGCTCTTTGGGACTGCTTGGCCCCTCTCACAGGGGCTGTGTGAGAAGTGGCTGCTAGAGGGGATAAACTGTGGATGTTTCTGTCACCAGGATCCTGTGGAGATCTGTGACCCTGCAGAAGGAGCCTGGAAAAGGCTGGAACATGGACACGGTCCCGTGCACCCATCCCAGCAAAAAGGGCTCCATCCCAGCAGAGATCCCCACCGACCCTCCACCCCAGAGCACCCACATGGCAGAGAGCTCCACCACACTGAGACGAGGGGTTACTCACAGTGCTATATTTACAGGGCGGAATTAACTTCTTGTTATTTACAGTTTATTTACAAATAATCCCTGGAGTCACCAACAGTCGATTCCGGCAGAGCCAGACAGAGCTTTATGGCAGGCTGGCCGGTTTCTGCTCTTTTCCCTTTTCAGCCCTGACAAGGGAAGGTTTTAGTGATTTTCCTTGCCCTGCCCCGCCAAGGCAGTGCCTGTTAATCAGTAATCGCGGCGACGGCGGTGGCTAACGCACGCTTCAGGTTCAGCGCTGCTCGTTGCTGGTGTTAAGAGAAAAAAGAAACAACTCCTGACTCCGTGCGCGGTGTTTCCAGGGCTGAGGGATGTTTCCCTGGCAGACCCTGCCATGCCGGGTGCTGAGCCCTCGGCTGGGTCCCGGGAGCACTCTCCGGTGTGTCACGGGTGCGTGTGTCGGGTGTGCTGCTCTTTGTCCCTATCAGAGCCGGGCTGAGCTCACACCGGGACCGTCTGGGGCAGCACGGGCTGCAGGGACACGGCAAGGGTTTGCATCGCGTCACTCCCGAAGGATGGCGGGGTCAGGAAGGACGGCCCTGGGGAAGGAGCCTGCACCACCACTGCCATTGAACTGAAATGGTCCCTGACGGGCTGCAGGATGCTCAAACACGGGCACCGCACTGCTCCACGCTGTGAAGAGGGTTCTGACAGCCCCGCCAGATGTGGCCGGGGTTTGAGCAGAGTTCTTTCAGCAGCTCACCTGGGACTGCCCTCCCACCCTCACCGGCAGGAAATGAGCCTGTTGCAGGCAGTGTTCAGGCAGTGATTGATGGGCCAGGTCAGCCCCTGCCCTGCGATGACAGCTTTCCCAGGGCACAGGTCAGTTCCAGAGAAAGGCTTTTCCCCCGGGATGTTGGCGCGGATCTTCCTCTCCTCCTCAGAGTAATCCGGGTTTGGACAGAGTGCTCACAGAATACTAACAGGAGCGGCAAGGGGCCGGCCGTTCCTTTTTCACATGGATTTGCAGCCCGGCTGCCAGGCAGGCATCTTACAAAGGGAATTCTGGCTCGTCCCTGTGGATCCCTGGTTTTCAGGCCACGCAGGGGACAATGTTGCTGTTGATGCTGTTCATGGCCCAGGAGCCGTTCCCCAGCTGTGCCAGCCCTGGCCAAACTCCCCGGCAGCTCTGTGTGATCGCTCCCAGTGCCGCTGCAGTCTTGCTGCTCCAGGAGCACACGTGCCGTGCTTTGTGCCTCTCCTGCTCAGGGGGCAATGGTGGATGGCTGCTTCCTCTGCTCCTGCCTCATCTTCAGAGCCAGCATGGCCCGGCGGTACAGATCTGGGGACAAGGGGAGGAGTCAGGCACGAACAGGGGCCAGCTCCCTGCCCCACCGGGCAACCTGTGCTGAGTGAGGGCTGCCAGGACACCCCAGGCTCCAGCACGGTGCACTAAGGTGGCCTCCCTGCATCCCTCCTCACTGCAGAGGCTGCAGCATTTGCCTCCACAGCTGCCCCACCTTGCCCTGCAGCAGCGCTTGCCTGTGCCCGTGTCCCCACACCAAGCACCTCGTGGCCAACTGTCCCTGCACATCTCACACCCTGCTGCCAACAGGCCAAACCCCTGATGCTTTCAGCAAAATCTGTCCTGAGAAATACCAACCAAAGGTGCTTGAGACCTCCTCACGCTGCTGCTCCAGAGCAGGTTCTTGTGACTTGATTTTATTCTTGATTTTCTTCCTTTTTTTCTTTTTCATGCCCTGTGCTGGGTGGAGAAAAACAAAATTTCAGGCACCACACCTGAGCAAGGATGCCTTTGTCACCAAACCAGCTGAGATGGCTGCTGGTGGCAGGTTTGCAGTCCTCCATGGCTTCTGTGCATCATCCCCAGTGGAGATGCTCAGATTCCTCTCCCCTTCAGGCTCTGTGACTGGCTCTGCACTCAGCTGATCTGCAAGCAAAGCTGATGGAGATGGCCGGGACCACTGGTCCGGCGTTTGGCCACGTTGCCAACTCCCTGTGGGGTGGCTCCTGACGTGCAGGTGCTGGCAGAGGTGGCAGCGCCCCCCAATCCCCTCTCACCTGGCTGGGGGGTGGGCACGGGCTCCTCCTGCCCCACCCTGTTGGGGAGCAGCATCCCCCCGGCAGCCGCTCGGCTGTCACCTCCTACTCCGGGCCCCTCCGCCGCTTCGGCTGGGCTTGACTGCCCCAAGCTCTTCTTCTTCATCTTCACCTTCCTCTTCCTCCTCCTGGGGCCCTTAGCGCTCTCGTCCTGGGCAAGGAAAGGGGGGTGAGGGGAGGGCGGCAGAGCCCCTCTTGTCCCTGTCCCATGGCGGGGGTGTCGCTCACTCACCAGGGGCAGGAGGCGGCAGGCGGAGCGCACTGCCCGGGGCTCCCCGTTCTTTCCATCGCCCTCTCGAGCATCTTCCCCGGGAGGAGGCCGGCCCCTGGGGACAGAGCACAGGGGCTGAGGCGGGCTCTGCGGGGGAGGATGGGACAGGGACACATTGTCACGGAGCTCCGCACCCACCTGCGGGCGGCCCTCGGCGCGGGCGGTACCGGCGGGGCCGGGGCGGCGCGCGGCGCGGAGGAGCCAGCGCAGCCCTGGGGTGGAACGGGCCGGGCCGGCCGGGGGACCCTCTTGGCCACACAGGGCTCCTGCGGGAGGGCGGGGGATCAGCGCAGGGAGCCCCGGGGAGTGGCGGAGCGGGGAGCGGGGAGAGGAGCGGAGCCAGCCCCGCACTCACGATGCGACAGGGAGAGCGGTTCTCGTTGACCAGCCGCTCCAGGCACAGCCGCTCGATCAGCTCGCAGGGCAGCAGCGCGGCCGATGAGTCTTGCTTGTTGGCCAGCCTGGGGCACGGGGAGAGCGGCAGTCACCTCGCTGTGCCGCGGCGGGCCAGGCCGGGGGCTTTGTCCCGGTTTGGCTGCGGTCGGGTGAAGCATTGCAGCACCCTCGGCTGGCCCTGCAGCCCCGCTGCTCCTCCTCTCCGCGGATGCTCTGATCTCCCCAACACCCCGGGGTCCTCAGGTCCCAGCACCCCCGACAGCTCCCCGGGCACCGCATCCCCGCAGCCGCCCGTCCAATGAACCCACAACCCCGGCAGCACGACCCCATCCCGCTCTCACCCCAGGCTCACAGGCTGCATTTATCCACCCAGTCTTACAGCAAGAGGGGCTTCCCGGACACATCGGGATGGCTCAGGACGCGGCTCAGGACCTTGCGGGCCTCGTCCACCCGCGCCAGGTCAGCGGAGTCCAGCACGAAGAGCAGCCCGTGCGCCTCGCTGTAGTGGCCGCGCCAGGCGATGCGGGAGCGCTGAGCCCCGGGCAGCTCCAGCAGCGTCACCTCGAACCTGTCCACCCGCAGGCGGCTCCGGCCAGGCTGCGCATCGGGCAGCACCTCGCTGGCCAGCGCTGCGAGAATGGAGAGGGCAGAGCTGGCACAGGACCGTCCCTGTGCCCCTCCTGCTCCAGGCACATCCCCACTCCCAGTCCCAGGGCTGCCCGGAGCACGGCCCGTGCCCGAGAACAGCGGCTGTAGGTCAGGGATCTCTTCCTTTCAAGGTGGGGATGGTTGGTGGTTGCAAAGGATCACAAAGTCACTGCCTCCATCTGAGGCTGGCCCGGGGGCTGTGCTGCTCCTCACCTCTCTCTATGTCCATGATGATGGAGGTTTTTCCTGCGTTGTCCAGCCCCATGACGAGGAGGGTCACCTTCCTGGGGAGCAACAACAGCAGGTCAGCATCCCAGGGGGCAGTGACCACTGCTGACCCCCAGGCTCGCAGGCAAAGGACCCCGCCCATGGCAGCTGCATCTCAGCCAGGAGAGAGGCAGGACAGGACACAGGTCCTGGCTGAGCTGGGGCAAGGACAGGGATAGTCCTTGGAGCCTGGGAGAGGGTGCGAGCCTGGGCACACCCCAACACCAGGGACAGCCACACAGCACAGCCTCCAAGGCGCTTCCTATGGCAAGGATTTACCCTCATATCATACAGGATTAGCAACTGTGTGCACAGGCCAGCACGATCCTTCCTTATAGGCAGTCAATGATTACTCATTCCTTGGCAGCACTTTCTGAGCATACACAGGTAGGGACAGGTAGCAAGGACAATGTTATGAGCTTTTGCCTGGCTCAGGTGTTTTTCCTGTTGCTAGACAGTCCTATCTGGTCTCCAGCAACATGATCCACCAGAGCCACGCACAGAACATTTCCTCTGTCCTTGGCAAGCCACAGTAGCTCTTTGCAGTATCATTTTTTCCCTTAAGCATATAGACCTGGCAGCGGAGGTGGCACGGCTGCAGCTCCAGCATTACAGCAGGTAAGGTGTCCTGTCTGGAGGGAGAGGACCATGAACCTCCTCACAGTGCTGTCCCACAGGGATTAACCTGGGTGTCCTGACACCCACAAGAGAGGCAGGGGTTCCAGTGCCTCCTCCCCAGCTTTCCTGGGGAGCTGCTGGCTCTCAGAGCTGGAATCCCACAGGAACCATTCCCTGCATGTGGCGCTGCCCAGCCTGCTCCCATGAGAGCTGGAATCCCACAGGAACCATTCCCTGCATGTGGCCCTGCCCAGCCTTCTCCCCTGCCTGCTGCGGGGACAGCGAGGACACGCGTGTGCCTGGCTCAGGGGTTTGGGGACAGCTCCTTCAATGGGCACCTCTCTCACACTGGCACCCTCACCACCCATAAACACCCGGGGAGCCCCAGGGAGTGGGCACAGGGACCTACCTGATGGGCTCCTGGATGGCCTGCAGCCACGACCAGCAGTGGGAGAAGAGGTGGAACATGGTCTGCAGCCCCACACAGAGGGGTGGCTTCTCTCTGGCACCTATGGAGTGAGCAGCCAAGTGTGACCCTGGGCTTCATCCTCCTTCCTGGGCTCTCTGTTCATGGCAGGGAACATCTCATCCCAGGTGCCCTGTCCCATGGCACTGCGCTGCTGCCAAGCCTGGAGACAGAATCTGTCCTGAGCAGCCCCCCATGGGCACGGAGCTGCCAGCCAGGCACGGCTCTCACAGCCCCTCACAGCACAGGGGTGCCAGGCAGTGTCTCACCTGCTCATCCCCACTGCACAGCTCTGCTCACATGCCCTCTGCGCAGCAGCTGCTTACATCTAATCTGGATTTAAATTACTTACTCCTGCAGGATCCTTAATCCTGGTGGGTCGGCCCAGGCCAGTGGCACTGGGACACAGTGTATTGTGGGACTGCCTGGCACACTGGGTGACATGGCACTGCCTCACCACCCCACTGCAGCCTTGTGTCCCCATCACTGCAATAAATGTGGTGGGGACACTGCCTGGGAGCCCACGGGGGCTCAATCAGTGACTCCCCTAAGGAGCAGCATCTCTGGCTTCTTGCTACCTCATCCCTGAGGAGATGTTTCTCTGCAGCCCCTGCAAGGAGCATCCCCTTCGTGGTGTGCACAGCTCTGCTTTTCACCCAGAGTCCCCTCTGAGCCGGGCTGGGGGGCATCACTGCTCACTGCTTGTGTTTTGTGCCCTAACAGGGCACCCCTGGGCAGCAACAGCTCCTGTGCTGTTTGGGATGGAAACACCAAGCAGCCCCAGCAGGAGCCGGGCTGGGGCAGGGAGGTGGTAGAGACCCTCAGACTGCAGGGCAGGGAGTGGAGAAAAAAAAGCTCCAGCTCCTCGATTTTCACTTCTGAAGCTCTTATCTTGCTTCTCAGGTTTCCTGCTTCTTTTCCCAGGCAGAGCTGCCCTCCCTGGCTTGCTGCCACTGATGTGTGGAGGAGAAGTTGCACAGGGATGTCGGAGCTGCAGGAGTTCTGGGTGGGGGAAGTGGGGCCCACAGGGACAGAGTGAGATCCTTCAGAAGCCATACAGGAGCAAACAGGGAGAGTGCTGGCTCAGATCAGTCTGTGCTAAAGCACCCACAGCAGCAGCACTGCCCTGAGCAGCTGAGCATGAGCCAGAGGTGCCAAGGTGTGCAGGAGCAGGATGGGCATGGCCCCATGACCTTCTCTCTGGTCCCACACTCTGTTGGGGCTGTCAGCAAGGGAGGAGCCCCAGATTTGGGCCAGGGGCCAGCAGCCATGCAGGGCTAATGGCTGATGAGGTTTCTGTTCTGGTGTCACAGCCACATGCTGTGTTTGGGGTGATCAGTCACCCCAAATTTGGGAGCAGTGGCAGTGGTGGGCTCACACGTAGCACGGGGCTGGGATGCTTTTTGCAGGATTCGCTGTTTGAGGGCTGAAATGATTCGCTCAAAGTGTCAACTCTGGCTCTGTGTTTAGGGGTGGCCCTGGCAGGGGATGGGAAGAGGCACAGGGGCTATAAATAGGGCAGGGCCATATGTCAGGCAGCCCTACAGGCAATGGCTCAGCTTCCTGAGGAGCAGCAAGATCTGATCCCCTTCTGACACCAATGGTTTTCCAGAGATTCCTGAACACTTGGGGTACCATTGCTTTTAAAATAACTGTCCAAAATCTCTGGTCAGACGGTGCTGGGGACAGGGAAATGCCCCAGGAACCGGAAGCAGCTGCAGGTGACACCTCCCAGTGCACGCACACCACCATCAACAGCCAGGAAAACCTCAAAACCCACCCCAAATCTGGTGAAGCTCTGTGGAGGTGGCACAAGGGCCAAGGCCACACGGATGCGGGTGTTGGTGGGCCTGTGCTCGGGTTAGGAGGGGGCAGCTGGCCCTCTGCCCACACTGCGGCCACAGCACAGCCGGACACCCTCTGCCAGGGCCACCGGGACTCCCCGGGCAGTGCCAGCGGGGACCACAGCAGCCATTCCTGTTTCCTTGGTGACTGTTGCCAGGTGAGAAACTCCAAGGCAGAATTGGTTATCTTGGCAGATAAATGAAGATGTTCCTCACCGGAGCCGTGACCAGAGCGAGCCCCAGCACGGTGCCAGGCTGGACCCTCTAGCGCTGCCGGTGCCCGCAGGAGCCCCCGGGAAAGGGCCGGGGCTGCCTGGCCCTGGCATCGCTCCCCGGAAGGCACACGTGCTTTGGGGCTATTTCTGCCCGCTGGAGCGCCGCGGAGAGGGGATGAGGCGAGCCCACGGGGAGCACGGAGCAGCGCAGATGGCCGCGGGCTGGCGAGCTGCCCTGCCTTGGCTTCGCTAGACCCCGTGAGTACGTGCCCAGCGGCACCGGGCACACCGGGAACCCCGCCTGACACCCCCGGGGCAGGCAGCAGAGCGGGGGGGACGGCCGGAGAGCTCGGACGGGGGCACGGATGGTCTGCACGGGAACCCAGCGGGCTGAGCTTTGAGCTTTGAGCTGAGGTGACACCAAAGCCGAGGTGATGGCAAAGACCAAAAAGTCCTGGAGGAAATATCAGCAAGCTGCTCTGCCTTGCTTGGAACTGCAGTGAGTGCCCAGAAGGGATCTGTGGGGGCAAGGACACACTCAGGCTCTGAGGAGAGGCTCATCTCTCTCTCTCTCTGTGTCATATGACAGCGCACCGAGGTGCTGGATGTGCACACAGCCGCCGTGTCCCTTTAAATCCCCGCGCAGCGCTGGTGGCTGGCGATAACCCCGGATCACAGCAGCTCCCAAATCCCAAGAGCTAATTACGGGAGCGCCCCGCAGCCAGGCTGGGAACAGGGATAATTCCAGCCGGTGACACACAGACCTGCTGCTGGGGAACTGGGGCACGGCGCAGCTTTGCTGGCATGGCACTGGGCAGCGGGGATGGTCAGCACAGAGCCATGCAGCTGCTGGAGCAGCCATTCCCGAGCTGTTCTGCCGAAGGCAGATTGTTTTTCCGGAGCGTTCTTTGCGCCCCCACGCCGGTGCCATCACTGTCGGATGCAGAAGCAGGCAGGAAGCATGCAGGGAGCTGTTTGCTTTTCTCCCAGTTCCTGCCAGGGTGTTTCCCAGCCAAAGCACACACAAATTTCTAGGAGAGGCTCGGGTTAGAGGGCTGTGTTTGCCCTGCTCCCTGCTGCAGCACAAGCTGCCACCTTGTTCCTTGCACCATGCACAGGCTCTGGGACGCTCCTGCCATGGCTGCAAGCCCCATCCGGGCTGGTTTTGTTGAGAGCATAATGGCTCTCCTGCTGCTTTCCTGCGTTCCTGGGGGACAGGAGGGTATAAACCATTCCTCCTGCCTGCCAGGGTGCCCAGGGCACGCACAGGGGCAGCCTGGCAGGGTTAGCACGCTGTACACTCTTACAGTGGGTGGGACCACGGGCAATCAGTTAATTAAAGGCAATTTTAACCCTTTCTGCCTGTTTTGGTGTTACAGCCTCACCCTCTGCCTGTGCTGGGACTGTAGCCAAGGAGGCATGACTTCAAAATGTGTAATTATCACAAAGACCTGTAAATGCCCCCAAAGGTGACTCTGCTTTCTGGTCAAAGAATTGCAGCCACGAGGCAGCCCTGACACAAAGCCTGTGCTTTGCCTGTGAGCATCCTGGCTCTGGCAGCACCGATCCCCCTGCCCAGACCCCAGAGGGCTCGGCACAGCCTCCAGTGAGGCTGGGAGGGATGAGTTCTCAGCACGGATAGCAGATTGTCTCCCAGCAGGGGCAGAGAGTGAAGCTGGGTGAGGAACTGGAGCGGTAAAAGCAGTCGCATGATGGAGCAAATGGAATAAATATTTCCCCAGCCAGAAACTATCCCACAGACTGCTGGGGCAGGAAAAAATACAGCTGAGTTACTGCGAAAGCAATGCAAAATCCAAACAGCTCAGACTGTGGAAACCAGTCATTTGCAAAGCTATTTCCAAACTAAGTCAAAAATCCCCAGCTCACAGACTGCCGGGAGCCTCCCAGCCCTGCCGGCTGCACTGAGGGGACACAACCGTGCTCCTTCTCAGCTCCTCAAAGCTGGGGAACGCTTTGTGATTTCCACTGCACGTGGGGTGTTTTGCCCATCAACACATCCCCACTGTCACTGCAATGTTTAACCCCAGCACGGGCTGTGCTCCTCAGGAGGGTTCAGGCTGCAGAGGGAGCTTGGCCATCCCCGCACCCCGAGCAGCTGCCTCCTCCTCCGTGCAGGGCTAAATTTGGGAAAGGCAGCGTGCTCTCGGCATGTCCCAACGAGCACCCGGGAACAGAGCCTGCTCTGGGTCCTAAAAACCCGGAGAGGAGAGGAGAGGAGAGCTTGGGGAGCATGCTGGCAGCTCTCCCCACCTGGGCTCTTTAAGGGTCTGGCTCAGAGCTCCCTGTCTTTCCCAAACAGTTTTCTCTTCTCCTTTTACAGGAGCTGAGCCGCCTCGGGGCTGTCTAAAGCAGACGCGGCTATTTTGAGAGTGAGAGCCGGTGAGGAAGCTCGCTCCCACCCCACATACAGCCCAGGCTCCCACACACAAACACCCTGGCACATCCGAGGGGCTGGAAAAGCTGCACAGCAAAGCCTGCATTTCACACAGTGGGTGGCCACACCGCCGCTGTCCCTTGTACAAAGTGTGTTGTGTGAACACTGGGATTAACAAAAAATAATGAACGCTGGGATTAAGAAATCAATGAGGCTGGGACGCTCTCCAGGGCAGGGCAGGCACCTGTGGAGACAGGCAAACTGATGCACATTGGCAGTGGGTGTCGAGCCGTGCTTTGGGCATCCCCGATGATCCTCATGGTCCCTTCCAGCTCGGGAGATTCTGTGTTTCTGTCACTTCACATCCACCGGCCCAGGGGCCGTTCTGCTCCCGGGAGGTTCCACAGGGCCAGTTATGTATGCCTGCTGGTCCAGGATGTGGCCACTGCAGATGGGGACACCTGGGATGGATGTCCCCAGTGCCAGGATTGTCCCTGCTGGCTGGTGGCAGCTGTGGCTCAGGTGGCAGCTGTGACAGTGCTGTCCCAGGGTGTCTGTGCCACCCCAGCTGTGCTGTTCCAGGGTGTTTGTACCACCCCAGCTGTGCTGTCCCAGGGTGTCTGTGCCACCCCAGCTGTGCCAGGCTCACAGCAGAGGCGTGGGCGCTGAGGTGGCAGGGACAGGGAGTGGCAGGGCAGTGGGACAGGAGCTCTGGCTGATACTATCTGTGTCCCACATCACTTTTATGGTCTGTCTGCTGTTTACAGCGCTGAGCTGTTTCAGGTGGGGTCAGGCTCTAGAGGTGACTCACAGTGTGAACAGCTCGCTGCCTCTCCGTGCTTGGGTCACAAAATGGGATAATAACTGGTGTGGAAAGTGTTGTGAGGCTTTGCCTCTCTATTCCTCTTGACAGCTGCTGGGGCTTTATGGATACAGGCCTGGAATTCTTGCTTGCTTAAACAATTGCTTGTAAGTATTTCATCATGAAGCAGGGGAAGCTAAAATTAAAAATACGATGAGTCGCAGCCGAGGCATTGCTCAGCCGAGGGCTTGGTGACCTGCCAGACTACTGCGGAATGCTTTTAATTTGGCTGAGTGGAAGTTGCATAAATGGTACAAATGGCACGCTGCTCTTGCTGCTCACACAGAGCCGTGGGTGCAGTTGGCAGTGCCACACCATGTCTTGTCACTGGCTGAGCACCCAGCCAGGCACAGCTGCTCCCGTGCACAGCTCCCACCCTGGCTGCTGCCTGGCTCCTCTGCCTGGACACTGCTCCCTTCACCCTCTGCCCTGCCCGAGTTTTTTTTGGAGAGGCTCTTTTCCAAAAACAGCTTGAAAATATGTAACTATCATACCAGAGCTGCGTGGTCACACGTACATCTCCCGTCCCCGCCAGTCCCCATGAGCTCATGGGGTTTGTGGTTTCCCAAAGAAGCTGCTCAGCCTTGGAAGGAAAAGCTCTGAGCAGCTGCAGGGACAGGGATTGCTTCTGTGTGGGAGCTGCTGTTGGGGGAGACACGGCCTCCAAAGTTTCAGGCAGTTTTATTCCCAGCTCTGCTGCTGCTAAGCCCGATAGTCCTGGTAATGATTCCAGCCTCGTAAAAGAGGGAAAGCTCTTGTGGCTGTGCTTGGGGAGGTTTGGTGCTTTTGGCTTGGATGGAGCAGGTCAGTGGACAGTGTCTCTATCATTACTTAGTGAGCTGGCCCAGCTGCCGAGGGATGAGCACTGAGAGCCTTTGAAAAATTACCTAAAAATTCCCAGTCTGCCTAAACTGGGGAAAGCTGACCAATGTCCAACACTCTTAGCCTTGTCCCATCTGTCCCAGGCTGGACTGAGCCCTCTGGCAGGCAGTGGGTGCCTAGGTTAGACACTGTGTGTGCATCCCCAGCCGTGCCCACAGCCCACCTGAGGGGGAAAGGCGGGCAGGGCTGGTGCTGGGGGCACTGTGTGCTGGGCAGAGCAGGGATCCATCCCCATGACCATTGGGGTGGGAGCAGTCCAGACCCTCGTGATCAGGGTGGGACAGACAGCAGGGACGTGGGGCTGAGCAGTGGGACGTTTGGCTCTGTCAGCAAGTCCATATAATCCCATTACCTTGAGAGTGGGTCCTTGAAGGCGATGGGAAAAGCTCAGCTCCTGCTCAGCTGTAGGCCAAGGTCCTGCCTGGAAGCAGGAACATCCAGGAGGCAGGAGCCATATCTCCCGTGTAACATGGTACCCAGATCCTGATACACACACCAGGCGTTCCCTGGACCGGACGGGCAGTCCTGACACAGCTCGTCTTGCAAGATACCAAAATACTCCCTGCCTTAACACCCTCCCTTCCCTCCCACATGTGCCCCATCGGGAGCAGGGACATTTCTGGGTCTGGAGCTGGGGCCAGGCCCCGATCTGAGCTGGTGGTGGGTGCAGGCAGCTCTCTGGCAGCTGATTCAGGTGAGGCTGGCACCCACACTGGCACCCACACTGGCATCCTTCCTGTGCCATCGTGGGACCCCGGTGTCCCTGGGGCTGCCTGACAATTCTCCCCTACACACTTAAAAAAGAAAAATTGGGAAGTTAGTTTAAAAACTCATTCTGGCCGCCAGTATTTTAAGTGGAAATTGTTATTTTCAGTGTCTAAATGAGTGCTCTGGCTCTCTGAAAGGCATGTAAGAGCATTACCCCAAATTTCAGGGAATTTGCTGCATTAAGCTGTGTGTGAATGTGTTGCTTGTATGTGTGCAAATAATTTTAAAGTAGAAAATCTGTAACAGCACACAAGAAAAACTCGGGCAGTGTCACAACAGGGAGTGTGAACTGGGGCGAGTGATTTCCGGGGCACCTTTGCCTTGCTCATCTTTCCCCTTTTCTAAGGAAAAAATTTAGTATTGCCTTTTTCTGTTGAGAAATCCAGGTTTAATGTTCAAAATTGTGTCTGAGTATTCAGGATGATTTGAGTTTGTGGCAGTTTTGCTTTGAATTTTTTGTACTGTCTATTTTGTCTTGAAATAATGGGGAAGGGGTTGCCTGGGGTGCTGTGCGCTGGCTGCAGAATTGGCTGCATACCTCATCTAGGTACTTCATGTCTCCTAAGAGACTTAAATATGCCAGGAAAAATATAAGGGCTTGTGTCCTTGTGTAAAATCTGTAAAACTTCAAACCTCATCAGTGTAATAAAGTTCTCTCTGAATGTGGCAGTCTTGAAATGCTCATGCAGATGCTGTGGCAGAAGGGTGAGTGAGCTTTTGCCACTGAGCTCGGTTAGTGTTTTACTGAGATATGATTTCATCCTGAGCTGCTGTTGGCAGGGAAATATTGGGGTGACCCTTGCTGGGTATGTTGCTTTATCATGAAGCAATTAAAAGATCCCACTGGGAATACTGCATCCTGCTCTGGAGTCCTCAGCAGGAGAAACGTGACCTGTTAGAGTGAGCCAGAGAAGGGCCACCAAGATGATCAGAGAGCTGGAGCTTTCTGTCACCTCCACACAGGCTGGGAGAGGTGGGGGTGTCCAGCCTGGAGAAAGAAAAGGCTCCAGGGAAACCTTCTAGTGCCTTAAAGGGGAATTTTAAAAAAGAGGGAGAGACTTTTGAAATGAGCAGATCACAATAATGCAACAGGGAATGATTTTACAATAAAGGAGGACAGATTTAGATGATGTTGGCAGGAATTGTTCCCTGTGAGGCTGGTGAGGCTGTGGCTGCCTTGGATCCCTGGAAGAAATCCAGCCAGGTTGGTCAGGCTGGAGCATCCCGGGACAGTGGGAAGATGTCCCTGCCATGGCGGGGGTAAAACAAGATGAGCTTTAAGGTCCCTTCCCATCGCAGCTTTCCCAGCTATCTGTGAACTTCCTGGTGCAGCAGTGGGATGCTGCAGGGATCCCTACCCCTGTGGAAGTTTCCATGTTTGAAGAACTCAGTGTAGTCTGCTGTGGCATCAATGGAATATGGCTCTCCAGTTTCTGGCAGAAATGGTCTCCAGTTTCTGGAATACGCGTGGGAAATGAGCTGTGTCCACTAAGCTATCTCTTGGTGGGGGATTTGTTTCTGCCATGCTCAAGTGCTTTCGGTATTCACAGCTCCTGCATTTGATTTCTTGGAGCCTTTGCTCTCTGGCTGAATTTGTGTCCAGTGTAGTATGAGAAAGGGAGCATCTGGAGCTTGGCATGTGCAGGGGTTCCAGCAAACCAGTGAACCTTTCCCAGGGGCTGTGACTGTCGGGTTGGCAGTACTGGTGTCCCCTGGGATTTCCCACTGTGGCATTTTGTGGCAGGTTGGCACTCACTGTCAGAAGACTCAAGGTTGGCCTCAGGCGCTCTGGCTGAGCTGAAGTTCCACTATCCACAGTTACTGGCAGTTGGGCGAGCGAGCCTGGGCAGCCCTAAGGAAACAAAAGGAGGCCTCCATTCTGAGTGCTGATGAAAAAGAGAGCTCTTCTGGAGGGAGACATTTCATCTTTCCCCTTTGTCTTTTCCCTTCTTATTCGTTCTTGCCTTAGCTGGCATTTGGCAGCTCTACCAGCGTGATGAGGGACTGCTGGATCTTTAACCTTGAATTATTTCTGGTTTTACCACCCTCACGAACACTTAGTGTTACCTCTTCTCTTTCTGGTTAACTCTAATCTGGATGGGGAAGCCATGGCCTTGTTTTGACCGTTTCCAGAGGTTAAAGAAAAAGGTTAAAAAGCGCTTTTGTTTTTTGTTGTGGTTATCGGTGACCATTCTGCACTTTGCCAGCACGTTTTTAGAGCTTTGCTGCATGGTGAATCTCCAGGTTTCAGAGCTGGGAACACTTTTGTTAACACAGAAGTGCACCAAGCTCTACAGGTGACGACTGTTGGTAGGGGGGCCGGATGTCGTTCGAGGCGCGGGACTGGCGGGAGCGGGGAGCGGTGCGGGCACCCCGGCTGTCAGCGGCCATCCATCCCACCAGTGCCCGGCCCGCTCCTGCCGCCTCCCGCCGCCCCCCGGCCCGCGGGGTCTCTCGCTCGCCGGTGCCGCTGGCCCCGCTCCGGGCTCTGCCATCCTGTTGGATCCCAGCGGCTGGGAATGGTCAGGGGCCGGGGTGCAGCCAGCGTTCCCTCAACTTCTCGGGTTTGCCAGCACTAGCTGGCTGGGAGCACAGACAGGAATCCCCGGTGGGTGCTCGAGGGTGAATACAACACGGTATGAGGCTGAGATATGGGAGGTTTAGATTAGGTATCGGAGAAGGTTTTATGGCCAGAGAGAGACTGGTGGGGCCCTGGAACGGGGTCCCCAGGGAGGTGGTCACAGCACCCAGCCTGTCTGAGTTCAAGAAGCGTTTGGAAACGCTCTCAAGCACATGGTGGGATTCTTGGGGTGCCTTTCTTAGGTCCAGGAGCCAGACTCAGTTGGGATTATGGGACATGGAGGAGAGGAACCAGGTGCAGGAATGAGAACAGGGGCCACTGGACCGTGTTGGAAAGAGGACAGTGAGGGGGTGGATGGATGTTGCACCAGCAGATCCCTCATTCCTCGGGAATGCTGTGGTGCCTCCTGGGCTGTCATCACCCTGGCCAGCCGGCTCCGTGAGAATGCACAACGGGAGGCATGGCAAAGCCACCATCCCCACGGGCTTCCTTCCCCAGGGGCAGGGCAGCAGCCACGCTTTGGGCTCACTGCAAAAACACCGTGACCTGCTTCACACTTCCTCTGTCACCGGAAACAAGCAGGGCACCGGGGGTGTCCCCGTCACCATGTGCCATCCTCAGGGCCACCTGGGAGGCCTTGCCCCGGTGCTGCCAGCCCGTGCTGGCCCACGGCAGTGTTGTGACCCTCACCACACCAAGCAGGGCTGTCCGAGCCGGGTGCAGTGCTGCCCAGCTGCTTGCAAGAGCCAGCCGGGGCTGCCCAGGGATGGCTGCTTCAGCCGCCTGCTAGGCTGGAGATGGAGCCCAGCCTGCTGAGAAGGCACTGGGAGCCAGCTGGGACTGCCCTTGGAGCCAGGCCTTTGGGATGAAACTTTTCCCATTAGAGTTTGCAATGAGCCATGATCTGCCGAGAGAATTTATCCTAAAACCTCGCTCCTTTTGGGTTTGGTATGCAGCAATTTCTGTGGCCCTGTAAGCACTCCCAAATAATGCCATCCTGTCAGTCCCAGAGCCAGCAGGTCCCAGGTAGGAGCCAAGCCTGGGTCCTCCTCTGATCATGCACACCCAGCCCATGGCTGTGGAGGGCTGGGGTCCCCCATGGCTGTGGAGGGCTGGGGTCCCCATGGCTGTGGAGGGCTGGGGTCCCCCATGGCTGTGGAGGGCTGGGGTCCCCCTGCCTTGCAGCGTGGGGACAGTCACTCTTGCAGGGAAGGGGCTGCGGAAGCGCTGCCTTATCTGCCCGTGCCACACACGGCTGCGCCCTGCGCTCCCCTTCCTGCTGTCCCCAGCGAGGAGGAGCGTGGAAGCCTTCTTCTTTTTCTGCTCAACTTTCATTTAGTCTGTAGCTCTCCAGTCAGAGCATCAGTTCTCCCGAGGACTTTCCGCTAGCTGTTACCCTACATTGAGGGTGGTTGTCTCCCTCTGGCTCCCCTCCACATGATGCTTCGTTCTGATGCTGGAGCAGAGGAGGCCCCCACGTCCTGGTTAGCAGCCGGGGAGTGCCCACAGCAGGGCCGGACAGCTGCCCAACCAGCTGGGCTGGACTCGCAGGAGCAGGGGCTGGCCAGCACCGGGCAAGCGGGGCTGGGGGCACTGGGAATGGGACTGGGGGCACTGGGGAAGCTGCCGGGGCTCGGCTGGTGCAGTGACAGCTCCTGCGTGCCCACAGGTGCATGGGCCCTGCTGGTTACTGCTGGTCAGGGAGGGAGGAGGAGCCCTACGTCACCATCACCCGCAAGCGGCGGCTGCGGAAGGGCTACGAGGTGGAGATGGAGCAGGAGGTGGGGCACTCGGAGCGCCGGCTGGCCACCCACCGCAACGCCTTCAAGCGCATGGCCGTCATCCAGGCCTTCCTGGGCTCCACCCCGCAGCTCACCCTGCAGCTCTACATCAGCTCCTGGACAAGTAGTCCTGTGCCCGAGGTAAGGAGCCCTAGGAACCCCACAAGGACCCCCTCCAGGAACCCCACCAGGAACCCCACCAGGAACCACCCTCCAGGAACCCCTCCAGGAACCCCTCCAGGAACCCCTCCAGGAACCCCTCCAGGAACCCCTCCAGGAACCCCACCAGGAACCCCACCAAGGACCCCCACCAAGGAACCCCCCCAGAACCCCTCCAGGAACCCGACGGGCGCTGTTCTGCGGGGAGGGGGCGGCGGCCGCCTGCTCTGCTCTCTACGGCCAGCTCCGACGACCGCTTCTGCTGGCGCTCACCGTGTTCTCGTGCTCTGCCGTCCTCCTGGTGCAAGCTCACGCTCATCTCGGCACCCGCGACCCTCAGCCGGACCGCCCGCTGGTCTGCCATGCACACCTGCGCAGCTCGGGCCATCATTCAGGTAGAGCGGCGGGGTGCCCGGGCAAGCCCGGTACCCGAGCGCGGAGCTGGGCTCCCTTGGGATGTTGGTAACTCCCGGGACCTGACTGGGCCGGAGCTGATGGGGGGTCCTGGGGAGGGCTCCAAAGGCTCCGGGGCACACACACACAGGGTGCAGCGTGGGGATTGTCAGTGCTGTATCTGGGGAATGGCGGCCCCAAGGTGGGTATTGCAGGGGGGTGCTGGGGTGGGGGTCCTGGCCATGCTCGGGTACCCTGGGGGGGTTCCCTGCGGAGACGGGGAGTCCCTCGTAGAAGGTCCTGGTCAAATATAGGGGCGTTGGGGCAAAGGTGTAGGAGGGGCTGTCCTGGGGCAGCTGCTGGGATCAGGGCCAGCAGCAAAGGGGTCCTGAGCAGGAGGGGGCGGCCAGGGCAGGACTGGGGTATGAGGAGCCGGGGAGCCGGCTGGAGAATACGGACGCGGCGGGGATGGCCGGGCGGTGCCCCCGGGCTGGAAAGATCGGGGCGGTCCCGGAGCGGTGCCGGCTCGGTGGGCCGGTGGGGCCGGTGCGGGGCTCGGTGCGGGGCCGGTGCGGGGCCGGTGCGGGGCTCGGTGCGGGGCTCGGTGCGGGGCTCGGTGCGGGGCTCGGTGCGGGGCTCGGTGCGGGGCTCGGTGCGGGGCTCGGTGCGGGGCCGGTGCGGGGCCGGTGCGGGGCTCGGTGCGGGGCCGGTGCGGGGCCGGTGCGGGGCTCGGTGCGGGGCCGGTGCGGGGCTCGGTGCGGGGCCGGTGCGGGGCTCGGTGCGGGGCCGGTGCGGGGCTCGGTGCGGGGCTCGGTGTGGGCCGGTGCGGGCGTGCGGGCCGTGCGGGCGGGGGCTCGGGCGGGGCTCGGTGCGGGCTCTGTGCGGGGCTCGGTGCGGGGCTCGGGGCTGGGTGCGGGGCTCGGTGCGGCTCGGTGCGGCGTGCGGTGAGCGGTCCGGTGCGGGCTCGGTGCGGGCCGGTGCGGGGCTCGGTGCGGGGCTCGGTGCGGGGCCGGTGCGGGGCTCGGTGTGGAGCCGGTGCGGGGCCGGTGCGGGGCTCGGTGCGGGGCTCGGTGCGGGGCTCGGTGCGGGGCTCGGTGCGGGGCTCGGTGCGGGGCTCGGTGCGGGGCTCGGTGCGGGGCTCGGTGCGGGGCTCGGTGCGGGGCTCGGTGCGGGGCTCGGTGCGGGGCTCGGTGCGGGGCTCGGTGCGGGGCTCGGTGCGGGGCTCGGTGCGGGGCTCGGTGCGGGGCTCGGTGCGGGGCTCGGTGCGGGGCTCGGTGCGGGGCTCGGTGCGGGGCTCGGTGCGGGGCTCGGTGCGGGGCTCGGTGCGGGGCTCGGTGCGGGGCTCGGTGCGGGGCTCGTGCGGGGCTCGGTGCGGGGCTCGGTGGGGCCGTGCGGGGCCGTGCGGGCTCGTGCGGGGCTCGGTGCGGGGCTCGGTGCGGGGCCGGTGCGGGGCCGGTGCGGGGCTCGGTGCGGGGCTCGGTGCGGGGCTCGGTGCGGGGCTCGGTGTGGGCCGGTGCGGGGCCGGTGCGGGGCTCGGTGCGGGGCTCGGTGCGGGGCTCGGTGCGGGGCTCGGTGCGGGGCTCGGTGCGGGGCCGGTGCGGGGCTCGGTGCGGGGCTCGGTGCGGGGCCGGTGCGGGGCTCGGTGTGGAGCCGGTGCGGGGCCGGTGCGGGGCCGGTGCGGGGCTCGGTGCGGGGCCGGTGCGGGGCCGGTGCGGGGCCGGTGCGGGGCCGGTGCGGGGCCGGTGCGGGGCCGGTGCGGGGCCGGTGCGGGGCCGGTGCGGGGCCGGTGCGGGGCCGGTGCGGGGCTCGGTGCGGGGCCGGTGCGGGGCCGGTGCGGGGCTCGGTGCGGGGCTCGGTGGCGGGGCCGGTGCGGGACTCGGTGCGGGGCCGGTGCGGGGCTCGGTGCGGGGCCGGTGCGGGGCCGGTGCGGGGCTCGGTGCGGGCTCGGTGCGGGCCGGTGCGGGGCTCGGTGCGGGGCCGGTGCGGGCCGGTGTGGAGCCGCCCGTCGGGGCTCGGTGCGGGGCTCGGTGCGGGGCTCGGTGCGGGGCCGGTGCGGGGCCGGTGCGGGCCGGTGCGGGCTCGGTGCGGGGCCGGTGCGGGGCTGCGGGGCTGAGCGGGGCTCGGTGCGGGGCTCGGTGCGGGCTCGGTGCGGGGCCGGTGCGGGGCTCGGTGCGGGGCCGGTGCGGGGCCGGTGCGGGGCTCGGTGCGGGGCTCGGTGCGGGGCCGGTGCGGGGCTCGGTGCGGGGCCGGTGCGGGGCCGGTGCGGGGCCGGTGCGGGCCGGTGTGGAGCCGCCCGTCGGGGCTCGGTGCGGGGCTCGGTGCGGTCTCTGTGTGGAGCGCCCGTCGGGCTCGGTGCGCCGGGAGCCCCGCCCCGCCCCGTCCCGCCCCGCAGCGCTGCTCCTCCGCTGCAGCCGGGATGGCGCCGCGGCGGGGCTGAGCTCCCGGGCGGGCCGACCGGGCGGGGCCGCCATGGACAGCCCGAGCGGGGCTGCCCGCCCTCCGCCGCCCCGTCGCGGGCGAAGCTGCCGCTCGGCATCGTCTTCTCGACGGCGCTGTTCTGCGGGGAGGGGGCGGCGGCCGCGTGCTCTGCCTCTCCTACGGCCACTCCGACGACCGCTTCTGGCTGGCGCTCACCGTGTTCTTCGTGCTCTGCCCGTCCGTCCTGGTGCAGCTCACGCTCATCTTCGTGCACCGCGACCTCAGCCGCGACCGCCCGCTGGTCCTGCTCATGCACCTGCTGCAGCTCGGGCCCATCATCAGGTGAGAGCGGCGGGGTGCCCGGGCAGCCCGGTACCGAGCGCGGAGCTGGGCTGGGAGCGGGGAGCGGTGCGGGGCACCCCGGCTGTCAGCGGCCATCCATCCATCCCGAGTGCCCGGCCCCGCTCCTGCCGCCTCCCGGCCCGCGGGGTCTCTCGCTCGCCGGTGCCGCTGGCCCCGCTCCGGGCTCTGCCATCCTGTTGGATCCCAGCGGCTGGGAATGGTCAGGGGCCGGGGTGCAGCCAGCGTTCCCTCAACTTCTCGGGTTTGCCAGCACTATGCTTGGGCTGGGAGCACAGACAGGAATCCCCGGTGGGTGCTCGAGGGTGAATACAACACGGTATGAGGCTGAGATATGGGAGGTTTAGATTAGGTATCGGGAGAAGGTTTTATGGCCAGAGAGAGACTGGTCGGGCCCTGGAACGGAGTCCCCAGGGAGGTGGTCACAGCACCCAGCCTGTCTGAGTTCAAGAAGCGTTTGGAAAGCTCTCAAACATGGTGGGATTCTTGGGTGCCTTTCTTAGGTCCAGGAGCCAGACTCAGTTGGGATTATGGGACATGGAGGAGAGGAACCAGGTGCAGGAATGAGAACAGGGGCCACTGGACC
The DNA here is from genome assembly GCA_009741485.1 of Malurus cyaneus samueli. Classification (NCBI taxonomy): domain Eukaryota; kingdom Metazoa; phylum Chordata; class Aves; order Passeriformes; family Maluridae; genus Malurus; species Malurus cyaneus. The sequence continues at coordinate 17,738,539 of CM019238.1, read as the reverse complement.
GTGTTGGAAAGAGGACAGTGAGGGGGTGGATGGATGTTGCACCAGCAGATCCCTCATTCCTCGGGAATGCTGTGGTGCCTCCTGGGCTGTCATCACCCTGGCCAGCCAGCTCCGTGAGAATGCACAACGGGAGGCATGGCAAAGCCACCATCCCCACGGGCTTCCTTCCCCAGGGGCAGGGCAGCAGCCACGCTTTGGGCTCACTGCAAAAACACCGTGACCTGCTTCACACTTCCTCTGTCACCGGAAACAAGCAGGGCACCGGGGGTGTCCCCGTCACCATGTGCCATCCTCAGGGCCACCTGGGAGGCCTTGCCCCGGTGCTGCCAGCCCGTGCTGGCCCACGGCAGTGTTGTGACCCTCACCACACCAAGCAGGGCTGTCGAGCCGGGTGCAGTGCTGCCCAGCTGCTTGCAAGAGCCAGCCGGGGCTGCCCAGGGATGGCTGCTTCAGCCGCCTGCTAGGCTGGAGATGGAGCCCAGCCTGCTGAGAAGGCACTGGGAGCCAGCTGGGACTGCCCTTGGAGCCAGGCCTTTGGGATGAAACTTTTCCCATTAGAGTTTGCAATGAGCCATGATCTGCCGAGAGAATTTATCCTAAAACCTCGCTCCTTTTGGGTTTGGTATGCAGCAATTTCTGTGGCCCTGTAAGCACTCCCAAATAATACCATCCTGTCGGTCCCAGAGCCAGCAGGTCCCAGGTAGGAGCCAAGCCTGGGTCCTCCTCTGATCATGCACACCCAGCCCATGGCTGTGGAGGGCTGGGGTCCCCATGGCTGTGGAGGGCTGGGGTCCCCCATGCTGTGGAGGGCTGGGGTCCCCCATGGCTGTGGAGGGCTGGGGTCCTCCTGCCTTGCAGCGTGGGGACAGTCACTCTTGCAGGGAAGGGGCTGCGGAAGCGCTGCCTTATCTGCCCGTGCCACACACGGCTGCGCCCTGCGCTCCCCTTCCTGCTGTCCCCAGCGAGGAGGAAGCGTGGAAGCCTTCTTCTGCTCAAAATGAGAGATCAAAGGCAATATCAGAGTTTCTTTTGCCTCTGCTTCTTAGAGGAAGAGGTTTCTGCCAGTTGGGAAAACAGAACTCAGGGGTGATTAACATCTTCCTGTAGCTGTAGCTCCCAGCAGAGCCATCCAGTTCATGCCCAGGATGCTGCACCTCTTCCAGCAGCTGTTCCACCCCTCATTGGGGTGGTTGCTGCCCCTCTGCCCCACATGATGCTCGCTGAGTGCTGGAGCAGAGGAGCAGCCCCACGGTCCTGGTGTGAGCAGCCGGGGAGTGCCCACAGCAGGGCCGGACAGCTGCCCAAACCAGCTGGGCTGGACTCGCAGGAGCAGGGGCTGGCCAGCACCGGGCAAGCGGGGCTGGGGGCACTGGGAATGGGACTGGGGGCACTGGGGAAGCTGCCGGGGCTCGGCTGGTGCAGTGACAGCTCCTGCGTGCCCACAGGTGCATGGAGGCCCTGCTGGTGTACTGCTGGTCAGGGAGGGAGGAGGAGCCCTACGTCACCATCACCCGCAAGCGGCGGCTGCGGAAGGGCTACGAGGTGGAGATGGAGCAGGAGGTGGGGCACTCGGAGCGCCGGCTGAGGAACCCCACCAGGAACCCCTCCAGGAACCCCACCAGGAACCCCTCCAGGAACCCCACCAGGAACCCCTCCAGGGCACGGTGGCAGCTCCTCAGCTGCATGTGCAGATGTGACATCCAAGCGATCCAAAATGTCATTCCTGGGGACACAACTTCCACTGGGCTCCTCTAAACGTGGAGTACAACCCGCAGAAGTTGGGCACTCATCAGCTCTCTGCTTTCCTGCTTGTGGTGATGCCAAGTGGGAAGGGCAGGCTATGACTGAGGTGCCAGGCTCTGCTCCCAGCCCCGTGCTTGTGGATATCTGCCCTGCAGAACCCTGCCATCCACCTGTGCCATGTCCTATAAAAGTGTCGGGTCCCTGCCCTAGCCTGTTCCAGTTTCCATTCATTTTTTTCCATCTAACTACAAGCTCTGGCTTCCCTTAATTCCCTCCATTGGATCTATTTCTGCACATTTTCCAACAGCCAGAGCTCCCAGCGCAGCACTCCCACTCCCAGGCTCCCTTGCCTGCTCCCAGGATGTTTATGTGCTTGGGGGTGGATACGCCAGTGCAAACTTTGAACTCCATTTTGGCATGGTACAGAGCCAAGCACGCAGGTGTGCTCCTGAGCCATTCCAATCACAGCGTGGGTGAAGGAGCTGCCCTCACCCACCCGCTGTCCCAGCAGTGCTGGCAGCCCACACCTTGTCATCTGTGCCCACGGTATCTGCATGGGAAGGGGAGCACAGCGGATGCCCCACAGAAATCCCCTAATAGCCCCCAGCCCCTGCAAAGGCATTTTGGGGAATTGGAGCAGCACAGGAAGGATGAGCCCGGTGCTGCTCTAGCAGTTGGTGCAGGCAGCGAACACCAAATGATGTTTTGGGTGATTCCCTCGAGCTGGACTGTCTCAGCTCAGCCCCTCAGCTGGCAGCCGGCATGGATGGGACCAGCTGCACTCTTCTGTTTTCCTCTGTGGTGTTCCTGGCTGTGCTCAATGGGAGCAGCTGCCGATTTTCCCAACAAATGGCCTTGTCTTTGCTGCCCTGAGATGGGGCTGGCTCTTGGGATGCTTTTTTCTGGGGCTCCAGTGGTGTGGCTCTTGGCTGTGCCCAGCTCTCCAGCACTGCCTGACCCTGCTCTCTCCCTCTGCAGCCGTCCTCATGGCCATCTGCCTGGTGTCAGTCACCTACGGGGCGCTGGTCTGCAACATCCTGGCCATCCAGGTCAAGTACGATGACTACAAGGTGCAGCTGCGGCCGCTGGCCTTCCTGTGCATCGTGCTGTGGCGCAGCCTGGAGATCTCCACCCGCATCGCCGTCCTGGTGCTCTTCAGCACCGTCTTTAAGCACTGGATCATCCCCATCGCCCTGGCCAACCTGCTGGTGGTTTTCTTCCTGCCCTGGGTGCAGTTCTGGCGCAGCGGCAGCCGCCTGCCCGACAACGTCGAGAAGAACTTCAGCCGCCTGGGCACGGTGGTGGTGCTGTGCGCCTTCACCCTGCTCTACTCCAGCATCAACATGTTCTGCTGGTCAGCCGTGCAGCTCAAGCTGGCCGACAGGGACCTCATCGACAAATCGCAGAACTGGGGCCGCCTGGCCGTCTACTACGTGGCCCGGCTGGCCGAGAACACGGCCCTCGTCATCCTCTGGTACTTCTTCAAGACTGATGTCTACGAGAACGTCTGCACCCCGCTGCTGGTGGTGCAGCTGCTCGTTGGCTACTGCCTGGGCATCTACTTCATGCTCATCTTCTTCCAGTACCTGCACCCGTGCCGCCAGCTCTTCCATCACAACGTGGCTGATTTCCTGCACTGCGTGTGCTGCCGCCGGCACCCTCCAGGGACCCCTCTGTGCCTCGAGGCGCCCTGCGAGCCCGGCGTGAGGCACAGCATCGTCTGAGCAGCGGCTCCTCCTGACACCCACGGACATGGGCACGGGCAGCTCCATGCAGCACAGGATGCTCGTGGCACAGGCCAAGTGCTGCTGGTCCTGCAGTGACAGCAGGTCCCAGTGCATCCCCAGGGACAGGGGACACGAGTGTGCTTGCCTGGCCAGGACCCTCAAATGAACATGAAGGAGGCTTGGTTTGGATTAGACAGAAGGAGGAAGGTTTTTACAGTGGTGGTGGTGAGGCACTGGTACATGTTGCCCAGAGAAATGGTGGATGTCTCATCCCTGAAAACATTCAAGGCCAGGCTGGATGGGGCTCTGTGCAACCTGGGCTAGTAGAAGATGTCCCTGCCCATCTCTAGAGCTGGACTAGATGGCCTCTAGAGGTCCCTTCCAACCCAAAGCATTCTACGATTGTGCAATTGTAGGACTTACAGGGTGCCCAAACCATCAGGCACTGGCACATGGTGCCCACTCAGCCCCTGGGGCTCCCCAACACCCCCTTCCTGCTGTGGTGCACATGGTGACCTTGGACCATGGGGGCCATGGGGACTGTGGGGGCCATGGGGGCTCTTTGGAACAGTAAAGAACCTTTGCTGTGGCTGCGTGTCCGGGTGCTGTGGCTGGGGACCGTCCCCCGGGACTGGCTGGGTGCACATGCCTGCTGTCCACGTAACCCTCCTCTCCCTCACAGGCACTGAAATGGGGCTGTGCCAGGGATTTGGGATGGGGGAGCCCCTCGAGGGAGCTGGTAAGATCGAGGAGCACGGCGGGATGGGGGCTGGCCCCATCCTGTGCTTCCGTCAGCACAGCATGGCTGCAGGCCAGGCGAGAGCAGCATGCCAGCACACAGCAATCCTGTCCAACCTGTTCCTCCAGGCTCAGGGCCCCAGAACCTGCTGCTGTTCCCAGCTGGATCCCCCAGAGCTCCGGGAGAAGGGAAGGGTGGCTGGCACAGCAGTGGGGATGCTGATGGGACCCAGGCATCCTGGCCCCAAACCAGGAATGTGAACCACCCCCCCCCCCGCCCCAGCACCCATTTTGGTCAGCTCAGTTTGGTGCTGGACTGAGAATTCTCCTCTCCCCTGGGGTGTCTGTGGAGGTGCAGCCCCACTGATGCTTGGTCTAAAATCTCCTGACCTATGATGGATGCCCGGGCTGGATCCCAGTGCAGCACTGTGACCCCAGGATGCTTCTCTGTGTTGGTGTTTTCCTGCAAAATGGCAGTGGGGGCTGGCGAGGGAGGCCAGGGAAAACAGAGCTGTTGAGCCAGGCACGGAATGGATCCTCTGCAACTCCTTCCCGGGAGATTCCTACCTTACAAAAACGCCCATTTTTGTCCTCAAAGATTGCAAAATCCCACGAGGAGCAGCCGGACACGCTGTGCCACCCAGCCCTGGGGCCACGGGGACCTCTCATGGGGGGACCCTGGCCAGCGCGGGGATCTGGTTTCGGTGTTCCATGGGGTCAGCCCTGCCTTCCTGGAAGGCGGCCTTTGAAACCACCAGCATTTCCTTAAAGGCTCCTCGGGGGAAAGTCCCGGGGCGCCGTTCCGCTCCCGCAGCGGGACTGTCACACCGCCCGCTGCCTCCATAAAGCGGCGGGACGGGCGCGGGCGGCAGCGGCAGGAGCGGCACGGACCATGGGCAACTGGCTGGTCAACCACTGGTTCGGCAGCGTCATCTGAGCTGGGGCTGGGGGCTGGCCGGGGGCTCGGGTGGCCGGGGGCCCGGGGAGCTGCGGAGGGGCTGCCCCGTTTGGGCTGTAGTGAGACACACGAGATCTTGTGCGCCGCCAATCCGCGCTCCCGGCAGCCGGGGAGGGACGGGCTTTGGGAAACTGAGCTATTGGGGAAAACACAGCTCAGGGGAATGCGGGTCCTGGGAAATGCTGCTGCTTTGCCCAGCCACTTTGGCGGGGAGCATCCCGCGTGCCTCTTCTCCCCTTGCGGAGGAGGAGGAGGATCCTGTGAGAACCCGTGGCACCGTCGGGACCATCTGCCGTGCTGCAGCATCTCTGGGGTGACAGGGCTCGCCTGGCCAGCACCCATCAGCTGCTCAGCGCTGTGTCAGGAGCTGTGAAAGTATGGGAACGTGGGGGTTACAGACAGCTGGGCTATTTTAGTTAAGCTATTTAAAAAGGAAAACAGTCAAAACCCAAATACAAGGCAGGGTGGTTTTTTTTTGGGATGTCTGCAAAAATTCAGTGTCTGTGAGAGAGGTTAATGTGGGTGCAGTGGCATTAGGCAGGGGACAGCCTGTGGGGACAGGTGAGCCAGCTCCCTGTGAAACTCTGTCCTCCCAGAATGTCCCCCCACGGCCCAGACGTGCCCTGTCTCCCGTTACACGGGCGTTGCCTGCTGCTGCCTTTCCTCCTTCCTCATGCATGGCTGATGCACAGGGCTCTGTATGACAAGACAGTAATTTGGCAAGGCTTCCACACCTCTCCCCACCTTTGGCCCGGTGTCCCAGCCCTGTGCGTGGCTGGACAGCTCATAAGGAAACAGGAGGGGATGTGCTGTCCTGACAGCCTCTGCCGCAGCTGAGGGGCTGCAGTGTGAGGGGCTCCCCAGGGTCTCTCACGAGGCTGTGACTTTCCCCTGCAGGCAGCCTGGCTGGGCATCAACATCTTCCTCTTCACCTACTACTTTCTATTCTTTGACCGTGACGAGCGCTATTTCTACACCAGGGCCATCCTCGGGGTAAGGTGCTCCCCCAGGGCACCCTGCCTGCCCCTCGGGGCCCTGCTGCAGTGGGGTGGGGGCTGTAGCATCCCGTGCCACTTTCATGCTCTTTCACGATCCTCTTCCAGCCCAGCATCGTTCCATCCCTCCCCCAGGCCTGGCATTGCACCATGCTGGTCCCTGTCTCGATCCCTGTCTGATCCCAGCCCAGCCCGGCATCTCCCCTTCCCGCTCCTCTCCCAGCTCCTTCCCAGTCCCCTTCCCAGTCCCAGAATTGTTCCATCCCAGTTGCCAGCCCAGCATCACTCAGTCCCAGCTCGGCACGGGTTGGCCCCATGCTGACCCATTCCACAGAACACTGGCGCTCACCCCTCTCTTGTCCCCAGTCCGCCTTGGCGTGGGCTCGAGCATCAGCCAAGTGCCTCAACTTCAACAGCATGCTGATCCTGCTGCCCGTGTGCCGCAACCTGCTCTCCTTCCTGCGTGGGACCTGCTCCGTGAGTGTCCTGTGGTGGCACAGCCCGTGTGGCTGTTCCTGTCCCTGTCCTGTCCCTCTCCCTGTCCCTGTCCTGTCCCTGTGCCTGTCCCTGTCCCTGTCCCTGTCCCATCCTGACACCGCTGCCTGTCCCTGCAGTGCTGCAGGCGGACGCTGCGGAAGCAGCTGGATCACAACCTCACCTTCCACAAGCTGGTGGCCTATGCGCTGGCCCTGCTCACAGGTACCCCGTGTTGCACTGGGATGGGGCAGCAGCGGGACGGGGGGATGGCCAGCGGGGTGACCATCTGTCCCCTGTCCAGCTGTGCACACCATCGCCCACCTCTTCAACCTGGAGCGCTACAACCAGAGCCAACAGGCCACGGATGGCAGCCTGCCCGCTGTCCTGTCCAAGATGCACCTGCAAGGCAGCAAGTGGCTGAACCCCATCCACTCCAACCACACGGTGAGCGCCGCCTCGGCCTCCAGCAAGCCAGCAGAACCCGTCCCCTGCTCCCCTAACCCACCCTGTGCCCCTGCAGACCGTCGAGTACGTGGCTTTCACCACCATCCCGGGGCTGACGGGGGTGATCATCACACTGGCACTCATCCTCATGGTCACGTCCTCCACCGAGTTCATCCGCAGGAACTACTTTGAGCTCTTCTGGTACACACACCACCTCTTCCTCATCTACTTCGCTGGCCTCGTCATCCACGGCATCGCGTAAGGCTCCAGGGCAGGGCAGCGAGGGGCAGTGGCCACAGACCTCTGGTGGGGCAGCCCCAGGGAGAGTCCAGTGAGGCTGTGGACTGCCATTCCCAGGGTGGGCTGGCCCAGCTGGGCTCATGCAGTGTGGCTCAGCCCTGGCTGGGGGCAAGAGCTGGCCCCTGGGCTCATCCCTCGCTCCCTGCAGTGGGCTGGTGCGTGGGCAGACGGAGCAGAGCATGGCAGAGGTGCACCCATACCAGTGTGCCGAGTACCTCACGCAGCGGGACCAGAACTGCACCCACCACTGCTGCAAAGAGCCCGAGTTCGGGAGCATCCCGGCTGAGGTAGGGTGGCTGTGGGGGAGAAGCTCTTCCCTTGCCATGGAATTCTCCAGCCCTGGTCCATCCCAATCCTTTGCTCTCGTCCATCTCCACAGTCCTGGAAGTGGGTTCTCGCTCCCATAATCCTCTATGTCTTTGAGCGGATCCTGCGGGTCTGGCGTGCGCAGCAGAAGGTGGTGGTCACCAAGGTGGGTGGAGCAGGAGCCTGTTCTTGTCCCAGCTCCTGCCCTTGGGTGCCACAGCTCCCTGCCATGGTGGCCGTGGCGAGGCCAGTCCCCAGGCTGGGTGCTGAGCCCTGCCCGTGCCCCAGGTGGTCATGCACCCCGCCCGCGTGCTGGAGCTGCAGATGCAGAAGAAGGGATTCCGCATGGAGGTGGGGCAGTACATCTTTGTCAACTGCCCCGCCATCTCCCCGCTGGAGTGGCACCCCTTCACCCTCACCTCTGCACCCGAGGAGGATTTCTTCTCCATCCACATCCGGGCGGCCGGCGACTGGACAGAGCGTCTGATCAACACCTTCCAGCTGGAAATGCCCAGGTAGGCTGGGGAGTGCCCCAACAGGCCAGGGATTTGGGGAGGCCATACCTCTGACCCAGACCCTGCTTTGGCCAGGATCGAGGTGGATGGTCCCTTCGGCACAGCCAGCGAGGATGTGTTCCAGTACGAGGTAGCCATGCTGGTGGGAGCGGGCATCGGTGTCACCCCCTTTGCCTCCATCCTCAAGTCCATCTGGTACAAGTTCCAGCAGGCTGACCAGACCCTCAAGACCAAGAAGGTACAGAGTGTCCCATGGCAGCAGCTGTGGGTTTCTCCGTCCAGCTCTGCTCCACCTTGAGCAGTCCCTCTCCCCCTGCATCCCAGATCTACTTCTACTGGCTGTGCCGGGACACAGGAGCCTTCGCCTGGTTCAACGACCTGCTGGCCTCGCTGGAGCAGAAGATGGCTGAGTCGGGCAAGGCAGACTTCCTCACCTACCGCCTGTTCCTCACAGGCTGGGACACCAGCATTGTGAGTCAACCACGGGCTGGCACGGCTGCCAAGAGGGGACACAGGGTGGCCACGCCAGGCAGGAAGGGCAGGGCAAGCAGGACAATGGCTTTGTAGTCCAGGAATGGTGTTTGGTGGGGTCAGCAGTGGATGCTTCTCCACGGTGAGGGACTGGAGGGGGACTCATGGGTGGTGCTGGGGGTTCTCACCCTCCCTGCCCTGCCCAGGCCAACAACGTGGCGCTCCACTTTGACACTGCTACGGACACAGTGACGGGCCTCAGGCACAAAACCATCTTCGGGCGGCCCATGTGGAACGTAGAGTTTGCAGCGGTGGCTGCAGCCCACCCCAGGTGAGAGCTGAGCAGGGAATTCGGGGTGTTGGAGCTGGAGGCACCCCTTCCAGCCTGGCACTCAGGCACTGGGCTGGCTTTGGGAGAGGTGTGCTATCCCCTGCAGGGAACCCAAAGAGCTTTTAAATCCCTTTTCCCTGAGCTGCCCACCGGCCATCGACATTCCCGTGCTGTTTGCAGGTCAGTGGTCGGTGTGTTCCTCTGTGGGCCGGAGGCCCTGGCAAAGAGCCTGCAGAAATCTTGTCACCAACACTCCAGCCTGGACCCCAGGAAGGTCAAATTCTATTTCAACAAGGAAAACTTCTAAGTGGCAGCGAGGCTGAGGCTGCCGCGGGCAGGCACCTTGACTGTATTGCCTCAACCCTTTCCAAAGCAAGGCTGGGGTAAACATCTGTGCACACACTGAAGACAAGCAAGACACAGCAAGGTCCTGCTTCTTCATGAGAAATTCCAGGTTCAAAGACTGCTGCCAGGCTGTCCTGGTGTACAAAGCACCCTCATGGAGCAATAGGCCTGTAGCTCCAGAATCCCCTCTCTGAGAAACCAGAGACAGGGGCCACAGGCTGGATGCTGCCAGAGCAGCAGGAGCCCAGCAGGTTGTGCAGAACCACGGGATGGGGATGGGACATGCACACCCACACAGGCATCCAGGGCCAAACGAGCCCCTCTGAGTTTACACAATCCTTTGTATAAGAGTAAATTAAACTTTCTTTTCTTTGTAATGAAAGGCTCCATGGTGACTCTGCTGTGCAGGTCCAAAGGAGCCTGTGCTCTGCCCCCTTGTAGGGCTGCAATAAAAGGGCTGATGGATAGCAACCCCTCTGGGGTGCAGGGTCAGACACCCCTCTGCAGGGGCACCCCAGAGCCAGCCTGCACCCAGCACCCAGCTCAGCTCCTGCCTAGCTCTGCTTCAGTGTATGCCAAGAGGGAAAACGCAGCTCCCCGGGCAGGCTGGCATGGTAAACGATCCTGCAATCGGATACAGAGCCCTTCCTGCCCAGCCAGCAGGAGAGAAAGCCAAGCTCTCTGTCCTGCCCTTCCCCTGCACCCCTGTAAACAGCACGGCACAAGAAATTCCATGACTGGCTCTTGCTCTGGTGTGGGCAGAAGGGAAGAGGGCAAAAGGTCTGGGCAAGACTGGAGCCAGCCCACACTGCTCCCAGAACCCAACAGGCCCACTCTGGCCTCCATGAGAGACCAAACAAGGCAGCCAGGGACATGGATTTACTCAAACCCTCCTCCCACTTTATTTCAAACATCATAAAATATACACAGAAAACAAAAAAAGGATGAACTGGAGGAGAAAGCCTCTTGAGGGTGACACAACCTCTCCCAAAATGCAGCATCAGCTCAGGAGGCGATGGGAAGCAGCAGCCATGGAGCATCACTGCTGTCCAGGCACATGGCATCTCCATCATGTGCCTGCCTGAAAGAAGGAGAGGAGGGTGAGCCTGGCACAGAGAGCAGCAGGGCAGAGTCCCATCCTGGGCAGTTCTGATTCACTGGAGGGCAGCAGGCACAGGTAAGACTGGGTTAAGGACATTACCTGTCAGGGTGCCCCCGTGGATTTCTGGATTTGCTCCTTCAGAATGAGAATGCTCTGCCGCTGCTCTGGGGGCAGCATGGCAATCTGGTCTGCTGTCAGCTGCAGGACTTGCATGATCAGTGCTGCCTGTGGGGCAAGAGCAGTCAGAGATGTGCCCTGCCAGAGCAGCCACAGCCTACCAGAGCCAGGGAGGGGCTGTCCCCGCCACACAAAGGCACACAGGAAGTGCTGCTCCTGCTGTCTCACCCTTTCCCTTTTGTTCTCTCACCTTCTCATGATCCTGGGGGGTGACCTGGCTCTGTCCAGGGCTAAAGCCTCCAGGCTGACCAGCTCCTTGGACTCCTGCCCCAGGAATGCCTCCTCCCTGCATGCCTGCCCCAGCCATGTTAGGAACCTGTGCGAGTAAAAGAGGAGTTAAGGACTGAGGGGTCTCTGGACTCAGGCACACAAATCCAGGAACATAAAGCAGAAGACCAGATAGATGCTCTCACAGCTTGAGGGCATCTCAGGCTCTCCTCTCCCTCCAACTTCTGTGCTACTTTCTGTGCCTCAGGAAGAGGCAGAGAAAGGCCTGAGCTTTGTCCCCAGCAGATGGCCAGTGCCTGGGGAAATGGGACAGTCACCCTGACCCCTAAGAGCCAGAGACAAAGGCCTGGTGCTTCCCAGAGCTGCTGCTCTGTGGGAAACTCCCCACCCAGCCCCAGGCTAGAGGATGCCCTTGGTGCCCGAGCAGCTGAGCAGCGATGTGTGTACCTGGCGCGGCCCCTGCGGGCCAGTGGCTCCCATGTTCAGTGGCCCAGGACCCTGTATCCCACCAGGCATGGGGCCACGCGGGTTGGGCCCGGGCCCTCGAGGCTCCAGGCCCCGGGGCTCCAGCACCCTGGCCTCCATGGCCCTGGCCTCCAGCACCCGTGGCTCCAGCACCCGCGGCTCCAGGCCTCGCGCCTCCATCACCCGCGGCTCCAGCCCGCGCGGCTCCAATCCTCGCGGCTCCAGCCCCCGCGGGTCTCTGCCAACTGCGGAGGAAACACAAGGTCAGCTCCTGATGGAAGCGGCGCTGCAGGGACTGTGCCAGTGAGCCCACTGCCTCCTCGTCTGGGGGCTAGCAAGCACCCAAAAGGTGCGGGGCTGGGGGCAGAGGGGACATGCCTGGAGAAAGTCCCTTGCACCCTGGGACTGTCCCTCCTCGCCTGGAGTCAGTCATTTCACTGCCCAAACCCCCTTCCTACGCCTTGGGTCAGGGCAGCCGGCTCCGCTCTCACTTCTTGCCTGCACGCTCCACGCCACCCAGTATTTCATGCCCCCTCTCTCACCTCGAGCATCCATCAAGGGCCCCCGCGGCTCTCCCATCAGTGGTCGGGGTTCTCCCATGGGTCCCCCCCTCATCTCATGGGGGGGGCCACGGCTGTCATGACCAGGCATATGGTGCATAGGGGCTCCCTGGTGGGGCGGCCCAAGGTAACCTCTGACGCAGAGAGACGAGGAGAGCAAAGCAGGAGGAGGAGAAAAAGCGAGAGAGTGTGAATCAGACGCTGGCTTGGCACGGTCTGGGCAGAGCGCTGGGATTGCCCCCGAAGCCGGCCACAGGGGAGGAGGATGAGGCTGGCACAGGGATGAGTGCTGGTGGCCCCACGCCACAGGGCAGCTGCCATCACCCCGGGGATAGCCCTTCCCCGGGGAAACGGACCGGCCCCCACGCTTGGCAGCACACAGGCCTCTGACCAGGCAGCAGTGACTCCCGGAAGGCTGGTGCCATCCCTGTCCTCAGCGAGAGGTTCCCCTTGGGCAGGGGACAGTGCCAAGGGCTCCTCTCCTTCCCTCTCCCCTCACCTGGGCTCCACTTCTCCAGTGACTGAGAGCAGGGTCCCTCCGCGAGGGTCATTCGGGGCATCTCCCAAAAGGCCTCGGGGTGGCGGGCCACTAGCAGGTAGAGGTCCACGCTGCATAGGGGCCCTCGGGTCTGGCATGGGCACTGCCAGGGAGACACACAAGAACTCGTGAGGATCTGCATGACCAGTGCCGTGCCAAGACTGTCCCGGCACTCTCGGGCCGGGCGTGGGGCAGCCACGCTGCTCCCCTGAGCCGAGCTGTCTGCTGGGGCCGCAGCCCTGCACCCAAGGCTGGAGCACACCGAAGCCCCTTCCCTGGCTGCCAATTTTATTCCTCTCTTTTTCCTCTCTGGTTCTATCTCAGGTTCCTTACAGCACCGGGGCCAAGCCAAGCATGGGCGCCCCCATGGCAATCCCTACAAACCTGGGCAACAACACCCTGCTGACAGCCAGGAGCAAAGCAAGACCTGGAAGACTCGTGAAAGTGCAGCGTCAAAGGGGGCTGGATCTTAGGCAAAAGCCCTTTCCAAACATGCTCTCCTTTTCCACTGGAGGTTCCGTGCACGGTTCTAGCCTGTTCTCTCCTGTAGCCCTAGAGGAAATCCTGCCTCCTCCTCCTCTTAATGCTGCCAGGCTATAAGGAGTCACATGCCAGTCCCTGGCCCTGAGAACAGCGGGGTGAAAGCTGCTCTCTGCACACTCCACAAAGAGCTCCGTGGGAAAAGGGAGCTGGCGGGTGCCGGGATACCTTGAACACGTTCGATAGATGCAGGCCTGGCAGGTCCCACGGGCGAGAGCTGCAGGTTCCCTGGGCAAGCAGCAGGAAAAGAGGGAAAGAGCAGACACGTAAATAGTGTATGCACACATGCACCGGCTTTGGGGACAGTGCTGCCTGCACGATCATGCTCCCTGAAGTCCCCAGGAAAACCTACAGAGAAGATGCTGCAAGTCTGGCTTTATCAATCTCTTCCAAAAAAACCACCTTTGTCACCACAGGCAGGACAGCCAGCGTGGCACAGCCCTTCCATCACTCAAAGAGAGAGGCAGGGAAAGAAGACATCCTGCCAAGAGACATGGCATTCCGTGGGGCCACGCTGGCCCCACAGCGCACTGCCACCTTCTGCTCTCCAAACCCTTTCCGGTGCCAAGAACTATCAGGTTGCTTTCAGGAAAACAGTGCCCACCCCAAAGAAATGAGAGTCAGCCGACCCTAAGGCCAAAGGATCTCAGACTAGGTTTGCCATGTTGCTGAAACAAGGCCTAAGATACAAGTCAAGGTAACAGAGGTGTCAGGCGTGTCTGCATGCGCTGTTCCTGGGAGAACAGGAACACCCGGACCGTGCTAACCTACGTGTGCAACAGGTGAACCGAGAGGAACCGGGCCCGGGGCTGGGCCCTACAGACCGTGCCTGCGCAGGGAAAGCCGAGGCGCCACTCTCCGGGAAATTCCTGCCAAGCCTCAAAGCAGAACGGAGACCCAGCTCCCTCTGCCGGGCACGGAGCGGCGGACGCGGGGCTGCAGCAGCTGCTTCCCAGCACCCAGGCGGCAAAGGAGCAGGACAGGGAGGAGAAGAGCAAGCTCTGCCTGCCCGCACAAGCACAGGGACAGTCGGGGCTCGCAGAGGCAGAAAACACAGGCGTATCCTGCTCGGCGGGGACAGGCAGCACTCCTGGCTTCCAGGGCGCGACTGCACAACGCGGCACAGAACGAGCTGGGAGCCAATCCGGGCGTGGGCTGAGTCCTGGGAGCCAGGGGCTACCACAGCCTCATGCCTCAGTGAAGGAACCCGGGCACAGCCCTGGGGCTGGGTACAGCCAGGCTGCAGGGGGCTGGGGCACAGCACGGCTCACTGCAGCCAGGCTCACACCACACAGCACTACACAGCTCTGTTTTACCTTGTCCACGCTCCAAGGGGACAGGCCCTGCACCCAGCACCCCAACCTGCAGCTGAATCCCACCGGAGAGGGGACAGGCAGAGAACAGAGCCCTCCTCAGCCATCCCTGACAACTAACCCGTTCCTTTGGCCCCAAATACCTTCTCGCTCCCAGCTCCTGGGGGAGCATCTGGAGGTCTATTCCTTTGGTGTTGGTTCTCCCCAGGGATAATCCAACTTTGCAGCCCACCTCTGCAGCAGCACAACCACAATGTACATTACAGGGTTCCGTGTGTTCTCATGGGGCCAAGCCCTCTGGTTAGGGGGGAAGGCAGAGGGGGGTGTCTGCAGGAGCAGTGTGCCCACGGGCGGGGTGGCATGGCCCAAACTCACCTCCTGGAGCCATGGGGCCAGGGCCTGGACCCTGCACAGGGGCTGCCATCTGTCCTGGGGCTGGCACTCCCCCCTGCATGGGCGGCTGCATCAGAGGAGGAGCGCCGTTGACGTGCATCCCGCCCTGCCCGGGAGAGACACTGATCTCAGGGACACCCCAACACCGGGCACGTGGCCCAGCTGCTGGAGCTGGAGCTGGCACTGCCCCTCTCTCCTGCACAGCTCATGGGTTATGCAGGCTCTTACTATGGGCTGTGGCTGGGACGAGGGGGTGCTCTGCGGGTTCAGCTGTGCGTTGGGCCCCGGCCCAGGCCCCGGTCCTGGCCCAGGCCCTGGTCCTGGCACCGGCTGCTGGTTGCCTGGGATCAGAGGAGGAACGCTGGTCTGGCGATGCAGGATTTTCTAGGGGTGGAAGGAGGACAAAGGGGCTCTTTTCCAGTCCTGCTCCACAAAGGCTGTCACCAACATCCTCCCAAGCCCGAGGAGCAGCAAGGGACAAACCAGCGCGATCTCCGGGTCCACGATCCTCATGACCACCTGGGCCTGCAGCAGCGCATAAGCCAGCTGGGGATTCTGGAGCAGCATGTTCCTGGCTTCCTGGGGGCTGTTCTGGACACACAGCTGGGAAAACAGGCACGGATCAGAGCTTCAACAAGGCGTGACGGGGTTGGGAGGGTGTGGACACGGGGAGCAAACCCCTCCTGCACTCACCTTCATCTGCTTCATCAGCTCAAACATCTGCTCGGGGGGCAGGCTGGCCACTGCCCGGCTGATGGACTCTGGGGCATCCTCAGGGTTGACAGGGTCCCCATAGGGTGACTCTATGATGGGTGCACCTGTGCCCAAGCCTGCAACACAGTTGGTGACCTCGTACAGCGACACAACCAGCGTGCGTGTGAAAGGGGCTCCTCAGGAGGGGAGCACCAGACATCAGGAAAAGAGGCAATGAAAAGAGGGAGCTATTAGGAGGAATTTCTTCACAGAAGGGGTGGTTAGGCATTGGAATAGAGAGGCTGTGGAGTCACTGTCCCTGGAAGTGTCTAGTAAAGACTGGATGTGGCATTCAGTGCCCAGTCAAATTGACACAATGGTGTTTGGTCAAAAGTCAGACCCCATGATCTTTAGAAACCTTTTCCAACCTAAACAATTCTGTGATTCTGTGATCATCTGGGAGTGAAAACACAGAGCTGAGCCCCCGCATCCCTCTGGGCAACTATCTGCACACCTCTCAGAGAAGGTCAGAACACACACACCCTGTACCGCTGCCTAGGCCAGGCCCAGCAGGGCTCCCCCAAAGCCCGACTCACTCTTGAGCTCCTCCTTGTTCTTCTCGCTGGCGGCGTTGTCGACGCGCAGGGCTCTGCCGCTGAACTCGCGCCCGTTGAGGTTGCGCATGGCGCTGAGCGCCGTCTCCTGGTCCTGGTACTCGCAGAAGCCATAGCCCTTGGGCTTGCCCGTCTCCCTGTCGTACACCAGCCTGCACAGCAACCAGAGGAGCTGCTGAGCTGTGCAGCTGTGCCCACGGCTCCAGCCCTCAGGGGGACAGGGGGGTACAGCCAGCAGAGCGCTGGGAGCAGAGCAAGAGCTCCACAGTCAGGATATGGCACAGCACAGCCGGGCCTAAGCCAGAGCCTAAGGGGCTCCTGGGATGGGTGTTCCAAAGCTGAGCTGTGCACAAAGCCCACCAGTGGCTCTGTACCTGCCATGAGGCATAGGATGGGATTGGAACCCCCAAACCCCAACTGAGAGCTCTCCAGGGCCTGGTGCCAAGTGTGGAAAACACCCCTGAGAGGCACTGGGGTGGGAGTGAGGAGCACACAGCCTGACCAGCACCTGAGCAGCCACAGCAGGGTGTTTCTCCAGCCCAGAACTGAGTGCCCACGTCCATCTGCTCTGCTCGGGACATTGTGCTTCATGTCCAGCTGACCCTGGCACAGAGTGTGCCCCGAGCACAGCTGGCACAGCTGCACAAGCCCTGCAGACCCTGCACTGCTCTGTGTGAGGAAATAGCCTCAAAGGGGCCCAGGGGAGGTTTGGATGGGATATTAGCAGAATTTATTGGCCAAAGCAGTTCTCAAGCATTAGAACAGGCAGCGGTGGAGTCACCATCCCTGGAAATGTTCAAAAGCCGTGTGCGTGTGGCACTAGGAGACACGGCGGGCTGGCAGTGCCGACACAACGGCCGGGCTGGATGCTTTTAAAGATCTTTCCCAGGATTTAGGATTTCCCGTTCCAAGGCGGCTCCGCAGAGCCCGCCCAGCAGGGAACCCGGGGGAGGCCGGCGGCCGCTCTCACCTAAAGCTGACCACGGGCCCAACCTCCGAGAAAATGTCCTTCAGCTGCTCCTCCGTGGCCTCGTACGGGATGTTCCCCACTGCGGAGACAGACGGTGCCGCCGGTCAGCGCGGCGGGTACCGGCCCCGAGGCGAGGGGGAAACCCACCGCCCCCCGGCTCCTTCCCGTCCCTTTCCCTTTCCCTGTCCCTTCCCCCTGCAGTGGCGGTCCCGCCCGCGGCCTCACCGAACACGGAGCGCAGGGAGCGATCCACGGCGGGGTCTCGCACCGACAGCCCCGCCATCGCGCCGCCCGCCCGCTTCCGGTCCGCCGCCAACCGTGCCCCGCTTCCGCTTCCGCTTCCGCCCGCCGCCAACGGTCCGCGGGGAAAGCGCTCCGGCTGGAAACGCGGCAGCGGCGGGAGCAGGGTGCGGGTGCCGGGGCTCCCGGGGCTCCCCCACCCAGGAACGGGGTGCGGCGGCATTGGGGAGCCCCAGCAGCGAGGAGCGGCCCTCGGGGTGCGGCCTTGGGGAGCCCCGCAGCGAGGAGCGGCCCTCGGGGTGCGGCCTTGGGGAGCCCCAGCAGCGAGGAGCGGCCCTCGGGGTGCGGCCTTGGGGAGCCCCCGCAGCGAGGAGCGGCCCTCGGGGTGCGGCCTTGGGGAGCCCCAGCAGCGAGGAGCGGCCCTCGGGGTGCGGCCTTGGGGAGCCCCCGCAGCGAGGAGCGGCCCTCGGGGTGCGGCCTTGGGGAGCCCCCGCAGCGAGGAGCGGCCCTCGGGGAGTCCCGCCGTATCAGGGTGCGGTGTGCGGCACCGGCTCCCAGGGCCCCCCATCCCGGGCACTGCGCTCTCGGGGTACCCCATCCTCCCGATCCCCGCCACAGTCAACCCCAGTGTACCCCAATTCTGGAGAGCCCTATCCCCACGCATCCACCACTCGGGCACCCCATCCCTGCGGTACCCCACTGCCGGGCACCCCGCTCTGCGGAGCATTCCGCCCCATTCCCCCCTTCCCCATTCCTGTGACACCATCCCCACCCTCCCGGTCACCCAGTGCCCCCAACGTGGCGGTTCCCCGGCTCCCTGCTGTCCTGGCGAGCCTGACACCCCCGGGCTTTGCAGGATGGAAGCCACGGATGTCCCCGTCCCTGTCCCTGCGCTGGTCACGGAGCGGAGATTCGCCCAGCGCCTCAGGTGAGGGCAGTGGAAACACGGGCAATGGGAACACGGGGAATGGGAACAAGGGGAATGGGAACAAGGGGGAATGGGAACAAGGGGAATGGGAACAGGGGGAATGGGAACAAGGCCAATGGGAACACGGGGCAATGGGAGCGCTGTGCCGCCCCGGCAGAGGGTCTGTGCGGTGGGGAAGGGTCTGCCCGTGCCTTGGCCTCGCAGGGAACGTCTGGAAGAGGAGCAGCTCTTGGATGGGCGTTACCAACTGCAGCAGCTGCCAGGGGGCCGTGTGGCCCTGCCTGTGCTGGAGGAGAAACTCTCCCAAATGTGCCTGAGCCCGGAGATGCCCTGGGAGCTGCTCCGTATCCAGGTTGGGAGAGCTGAGTGCCTGAGCCCTGCTGGGGCGGTGGGCTCGCTCTCAGCCCCGTGTGGCACGGTGGGCTCTGCTCTCAGCCCCGTGTGGCACGGTGGGCTCTGCTCTCAGCCCCGTGTGGCACGGAGGGCTCTGCTCTCAGCCCGTGTGCACGGGGGCTCTGCTCTCAGCCCCGTGTGGCACGGAGGGCTCTGCTCTCAGCCCCGTGTGCCACGGTGGCTCTCAGCCCCACGTCTCTGATCCCTCCTGCAGGATCCTGTCCCCTCCAGGGCCGCCCGCCGGCGCAGCCCTGCCCAGAGGCTGCGGGATGAGCTGCGGCTGCTGCTCCGGGGGAGCTGGTCCGAGCAGCTGGAGCGGGATGTGCCCCACAGCTGGCAGAGGCACGGGGACCTGGTCCTGCTGAGCGAGGACAGCTTCAGGGCTGCACCCTGGGAGAGGCTGGGTAAGGGACAGCAGGGTGTGCCTGCCCTGCTCCTGCTCCTGGAGCTGCCCACATTTCACACATCTCCAGAGGCTGGGTAAGGGACAGCAGGGTGTGCCTGCCCTGCTCCTGCTCCCGGAGCTGCCCACATTTCACACATCTCCAGAGGCTGGGTAAGGGACAGCAGGGTGTGCCTGCCCTGCTCCTGCTCCCGGAGCTGCCCACATTTCACACATCTCGAGAGGGGCTGGGTAAGGGACAGCAGGGTGTGCCTGCCCTGTTCCCACCCCTGGAGCTGCCCACATTTCACACATCTCCAGAGGCTGGGTAAGGGACAGCAGGGTGTGCCTGCCCTGTTCCCACCCCTGGAGCTGCCCACATTTCACACATCTGGAGAGGCTGGGTAAGGGACAGCAGGGTGTGACTGCCCTGTTCCCACCCCTGGAGCTGCACATTTCACACATCTCCTGGCACGGCTGCCTTGCAGGCCCGGCGCTCTGGGAGACGGTCGCCTCGGCTTTGGGTGCCCGGCGGGTGGCCAGGAGAGGACGGGTGATGGCAGGTGGGCTGCGGAGCCCCAGTGTCACCCTGCTGCTGGGCCAGGACGGCTGGGTGGAGCACGTGGACAATGGCATCAGGTAAGCAGGAGCTGTAGGATGTGGCCGGTGCAGGGAAGGGGCTGCCCTCACTGTCTCGGGCTCCTCCAGGTACACCTTTGATGTGACCAAGTGCATGTTCTCCCCGGGAAACATCACAGAGAAGCTGCGGGTGGCCTCACTGCCCTGCTCCGGGGAGGTGCTGGTGGATCTCTACGCAGGTAACAGGGACCAAGGAGGGTTGGGCAGGAGGAATGGGCAGAGAGCAGTGGTGCAGGCGCTGATGGCATCAGGGTAGATGTGAAATGTCATTTCCAGCCTGGAATGAAAAATACTGCATTAAAAATACTCAGGCTTAGAGCTGCTGTTGGGTCTGTGAGCCCTTCTGCTGTCCCTCCTGTACCCTTTGGACACTTAGGATGTCCTTGCACTCAGGCTCTGCAGAACTGTGCTCTGTACCTGGTGCTGGTCTGGGGAATCACCAGTGGATCCAGGGGCAAGATTTATCAGTTTGTGCTTGAGGAAGTTAATGCTTCCAATTCGTGCTGCACTGAAAGGATGCAGCACCCACAAAACTGCTCTGGGTTAATGGAATCAAATGGTAATCTGGAAACTTCTATGGAGCAGGGCTGGTCTCAATCTGATGGCCAAAGACTGAAGGTAAAATAAGATCCTCTAAACATTTCTCAAGATAGATTTCACTTTTGCAGAGGAGGGATAAATTTCCATTTTTCCAGTGTTTGGGTTTGTTCCAACCTAGAGCAAAGCAGACTTGGAGAGCCAGGGTGGCAATGTGATCCTGCCCTGCCTTCAGGGACGAGTGTGGCTCTCTGGCTGTCCCTGCCCTCAGCCATTGCCACCTCCTGCCCGCAGGCATCGGCTATTTCACGCTGCCATTCCTGGTGCACGGGGGAGCCGCCTTTGTGCACGCCTGTGAGTGGAACAGCCATGCCCTGGAGGCCCTGCACAGGACACTGCTGCTGAACAGGGTGCGGGATCGCTGTCACATCCACGCCGGGGACAACCGGCAGGTGAGTGCTGCCCCTGGCCCCAGCGCCCCCTCCTCCTGGCAGCCCCTCACCCCTCTCTCCTCGCAGCTGGAGCTGCGGGATGTGGCGGACAGGGTGAACCTGGGGCTCATTCCCAGCTCGGAGGAGGGCTGGCCGGTGGCCTGCCGCGTGCTGAAGAAGGACACGGGCGGGGTTCTCCACATCCATCACAACGTGGAGACTCCCCCGGTGCGGGCCCCGCTCCTGCCGGCTGAGGGGGGGTCTCCAGGGGCAGCCGGCTCCGCGGGAGAGATGCAGCACCCAACGGAGGATGGTGGGAAGGAGGAGCTGCGGGCCAGGCTCAGACCCGAGTGGCAGAGATGGGCTGAAGGCACGGCTGCACGGATCCAGACGCTGCTGGCAGAGCTGCACGGGCGGCCGTGGCACACCAGCATCCTGCACATCGAGGCTGTGAAATCCTACGCGCCACACGTGCATCACCTCGTGCTGGACCTCGAGTGCCGGCCAGTGCTGCCCGTTTAGCTGGGCATGGGCACCGCTGGGGCTCCAGCTCCTGTGGAAGGATGGTTACCAGGGGCAGAGAGATGCTTCTGCAGTGTCCTGCCAGCCTGGATGTGCCTTATGTCCCCTACGTGCCAGGCAGCAGCACTCCCCAGCAGTGCCTCCCTGTGCCCAGGCACCCAGGGCTGTGCTCCCGTGGCAGATCCCTCCAGGATCCAGACAAGGATGGAGCGAGCTGGGGCTCAGAGTGCCAGTGTTCTGCCCTGGTTCTGCACAGATATTGGACACGTGGTAGCATTTTCAGCCCCATTTTTGCACAGGAGAGAGCCACACGGCTGAGAAGCCCTGGGTTCCTGCTGGGTTCATTTCAACAGGTCGGGGACAAGCTTTGTAATTACCACTGTGCTTTTTTATTGTACTGGAAAGTCTGTTCATCTCGGTTTCTTTGTGTTTTTTCATAAATAAGAGTGTTTCTCACTGCCTGTTGTCGGTTTCCAGTTAAAACATGAACACTGGTGCAAGCGTGGGGGTCAGACCTGGGGACTTTAGGTGCAAGAGTGGTGTGTGGAGGGGCTCAGGGAGCAAAACCTTTGCTGGCATCGTCTGGCTGCAAGCCCAAAGCCCTCCAAGAACCGTGTGTGTACACCCGATGGAGTGAACCGCTGCGCTGTGAGGGAGCTCTCGCTGGCCCTTTGATGTCCCCGTGTTTTTTTCCACTGTGTCACTGTCCCCTCTTCCTCCAGGGCTGGGAGCCTCTGCCTGTCCCGTCCCTAGGGTGCGGCCGAAAGTGTGGGCAGAGCCGCGTCCTCTCATTTGCCTCGGGGCGGTGGCCTCCCCCGCCGTCCTGCGTGCCCAGAACCCTCCTCCCCACGGGTGGAGCCCCTCTCCTCGTCCCCCCGTGTGCTCAGGGGTCCCCTGGAGCCTGTCCTGCTGCGGGGTCCGTGTGTCTGCTGCACAGGACAAGGGCAGCGGCCGGAGCCTTGCGGCGGGAGGACCCTGGGGCTCCGTCCTCCTCCTTGGGGATCCCGGGCGGGTGCCCCGCAGTTGGGGTGGCTGTGGACTCTGTGCTGGTCGGGAGAAGCTGCCCACCCAGTCAGGGCAGCGGGGCACCGGGACCCGCAGCTCCAGCGGGGACACGGCCGGGGGAAGGGGCTGGAGCGAGCGGGCACCGCCTCCCCACGGGCCGCGCCGTCGGGCCGCAGGTGCGGCGGGCACGGCTCCTTTAGGCAGCGGCACCGCCCTCCCCTCCCGGCCCCGCCGCTGCCGGGAGGCGCCGGCCGGAGCTGCCGCAGGTACCGGGGCGATCGCGGCACCGGGGCTCGCTCCGCCGGCGGGGGTACCGACGGCTCCTCCGCGGACGGGCGGGACGGGGATCCCTCGGCTGGTGGGGATCTGGGGGAGCCGGGGGTCCCTCCGTGCTCGGGGGGTCGAGCCGCGGTGTCCCGGGGCGGGGCAGGTCCCAGCCCCGGTGCCGCGCTGAGAGCGGTCCCCCTTTCCCCGACAGAAGGGGGTCTGGGGTCCGTCCGCCGGTTCCGCCGAGCCGGGCGGGGATCGGGGAGCGGCTACAGCCCCCGAACAGCCGCTCCGGCTCCGTCGAGGCTGCAGTGGCCGCCCGGCTGCCGGGGCCGCCTCTCCGAGCCGGATCCTGTCGGTGCCGGGTCCTGGTGCGCATCCGCTCCCGGCGGCTCCGCGGCTCGGGCAGCTCCGAGCCCCGGTGCGTTCGTGGGAGGGGCAGCCCGGGGCGGCTCCTTCCCTTCCTGCCGGGCTGCCCGCCGGAGCTGGGCGTCAGCCCGGTCCCACGGAGCCGCCTGAGGTCACCGGGGCGGCGGGGCTGGCAGGCGGCCGAGCCCAGCCCGAGAGGGGCAGGCGGTTGCAGGCGGCGGCGGGCCGGTGTGCTGGGTGCCGCGGTCCCGGGAAGGGGCACGGGGCACCTCGCGGAGCGGGACACCGGCTCAACAGCTGGCATGTCCCTAGCACGGACACATCTGGCCACATCTGGTAGGGCCAGCGATCCCGGCTGGAGCGATGTCGGAGGCTGTGGATCTGTCCTTTCTGTCGGACGTGGAGAGAGATTTGATCCTGCAGGTCCTGCAGCGCGACGAGGAGCTCCGCAAAGCAGAGGAGAGGAGGATCAGGTGCGGAGGTGGTTGGGGCTGCGCAGGAGCTGGTTCGGGGAGCGGGTGGATGGGTGAGTGTGGTGACGGGGGTCCCCGGGGTCCCGGGGCGGCTCTGACAGCTCCTGGTGTCGGGTCTGAGCAGGCGCCTGAAGAATGAGCTGCTGGAGATCCGGCGCAAGGGAGCCAAGCGGGGCAGCCAGCGCTACAGCGAGCGGACCTGTGCCCGCTGCCAGCAGAGCCTGGGCCGCGTCAGCCCCAAGGCCAACACTTGCCGGGGCTGCAACCACTTGGTGTGTCGGGACTGCCGTTCCTACAGCCCCGGTGGCTCCTGGCGCTGCAAAGTCTGCACCAAGGAGGCGTGAGTACCCAGAGACAAGTGGCAGGCACCTTTCTGTACTTGCCTCCTGTCCCCTTCCTCTTGTTAGTCGCCTCAGCTTGATGCCCCCCTTTCCTGGCCTGGCTGGTCCTCTCCGGTGCAGGGCAGCTGCTCTGCTGTCACTCCGGGAGAGGATTCCAAATGGGTCACACCTCACTCTTGTGTCTCCTTCATGTCCACCCTGCTCCTTCACCCCTCTACTGACTGCAGCATCCCCCTGTGCCCTTCGCACAGCCTGTGTTTCAAGCACCCTGGATTTCCTCCTTTCGGCCTCCCCTGTCCTACAAAACTTGTCTTGCTCCCGTGTTTGCTGGGGATGCAGCTGAGCCTGTCAACTGCCCGCTGAATTGCCTCTGCTCAGTCACCTGCTGATCATGCCCGCTGTGCCTGCGTTCTTCTTGGGTTGTGGCAGCACCGAGGGTGGGTTAGGGCAGAGGGAGCAGCCCCCACTGCCCTGACTGCCCCCACCACCCCTCTGGCCTGCAGGGAGCTGAAGAAGACAACAGGTGACTGGTTCTATGACCAGAGGGTGAACCGCTTTGCCAACCACCTGGGCAGTGACATGGTGCGGCTGTCCCTGCGGCACAGGCCAGCAGGTAGGGGTGCCCCAGGGATGCCTTCTCCCACAGCCCAGCCCTCTGGGATGCTCCAGCTTTGCCCAGTGCCCCTCTGCCCAGGGTGGAGCGGGATAGGAGCAGCTCCTGCTCCAGGCAATGAGCTGGGAGCACTGTTCCTCCCGATGCCTCTCTCCTTCCAGCCAACAAAAGAGAGACTGTGGGACAAACCCTCCTGCAGAAAGCCCAGCTCAGCGAGCCCAAAAGCTCCTCTGCAGGCCGGCAGCCGAGCCCCCCTGCACCCCGGGAGGGATCCAGGTTAGAGTCCCTGCTGTCCCCGTGCTCCAGTTCTCATCTGCTGCAGGTTTGAGAGGGCTGCTGCCGCCCTGCACGGATCACTGGTGGCACAGAAGCTCTCTCAGACTGACCTCCTCGCCAAACAGGACATACCTGTGGTTTTGCTTGTCTGCAGTTCGTTCCCAGAAGCCTCAGACCCTCGGGATGGGAAAAGCGACACAGAATCCATGGAAAACATGAGCCTGGATGGCTACAGATCTGCTGATGTGGGGGGCAGGTGAGAGGCTCCTGGGATGGGCTGTCCTTGGCAAGGCTGGCTGGCACAGGATGAGCACCTTCATCTGAAGTGTGCTTTTCTCAGTCTAGGGATGGAAAGCTGGCTCTTGGGCTGGGCTGAAGCCTGTCCCTGGGCAGGCAGGTCCTCTGTTCCCACAGGGCCACAAGGCAGCTCAAGTGGCACTTCCTGGCCAGCACTTTCTGTGCCAGCTGTGCTTGTGGCCTGGGACAGACCTTTCTGTGTCCGCCACAGGAGGAACTCCCTGGAGAGAGCCATCCCTGGAAAACAGGTTGCTGTGCCAGCAGGACCTGCTTCCTCCAGCCTGACCCTCCCTCTGCGCTCCAAAAACGTGTTCTCCGACGGACGGGTGCGTGACACTGCTCCAGCAGGCTCAGCCCTGTCCTGGGGCGTGGGGCTGGGAGCTCTGTGGGGTGCTCAGCCCTGCCCTGCTCTGAAGGGACTCTTCCTCCCCAGGATGTCACCGTGGGGACCCGCAGCAGCAACTTGGAGAACGAGAATGAAACGATATTCAAGAAGAACCCTCGGCGGGTGGTGAGGCCGGCGGGTGAGAGCTGTGTGGGTGCTGTGGGTTTGGGTGCTGACACGGTCGGGGTGGGCAGGTGCTCCTCCTGGGACTGTGATGGGCTTTGGTGTGGATGGGAGAGGCTGGGACAGCCCCCTGTGCGAGGGAGCAGCAGGGCTGTGCTGGTCCTGCCCCGTGCCACTGCCTCCCACTCACCCCCTCTCGTGCAGACTACACCAAGTCAGTGATCGACCTGCGCCCCGAGGACCTTGTGGGGGAAGGCGGCTCTTTGGGGGACAGGAGCAAGTCAGTGCCTGGCCTCAACACGGAGCTGGTGAGACCCTGCAAGTGCCAGGGTGATGGCTGCCAGCCAGAGGAACCGGCTGTCTGTCTGTCTGTGCTCTGACACAGGCTCTTGTCACTGTCCTGCAGGAGGAGGAGGAGGAGGACATCGATAACCTGGTGGAGATCCATCGGCAGCGCGTGGCCCGGGGCAGCATGCGCAGCGGCACCTCCTCGGTGAGCCCTGGCTCTGGGATGGAGGAGGGCAGTGCCACCCGGCTGGGTGGGAGGGAGGCCGGGCAGGCAGCTCCTGGAGGGAAGGGGAGAGAGCTTTGTGTGTGGGGGCTCCTTCCCCTTAAAGGGAATGGAAATGCAGAGACTCAGCTCCCTGCCAGGGAGCCTGTGTGTGGGTGGGAGGCACTCAGGGCTGTCCCCAGCCATGGGGAGGTGAGTGGGGCTGTGCGGAACAGGCACGGGGAGCAGCCTTGCTGAGGATGAAGAGGGTGACCCCTCCTTGCTGAGGATGAAGAGGGTGACCCCTCCTTGCTGAGGATGAAGAGGGTGATCCCTCCTTGCTGAGGATGATCAGGTGATCCTGTGCCAGCTCAGCACTGCCATGTCTTGCAGAGCACGCTGGGGAGCATGGTCAGCATTTACAGCGAGGCCGGGGACTTTGGCAGCGTGGCTGTCACCGGGGGCATCTCCTTCTCCCTGAGCTACGAGCAGAGGACGCAGACCTTGTTCATTCACGTGAAGGAGTGTCGCCAGCTGGCCTTCGGGGACGAGGGCAGGAAGCGCTCCAACCCGTGAGAGCCGGGGGGCGATGGCTGCTGGCACTGCTGGCGGTGCCCAGCGGGGTTGTGGGGTGCCCACCAGAGATGGGAGCTGTAAGTGGGAGGGTCCTGGTGAGGCAGAAGGTTTGGGGCTGCCCTGGGGAGCACGGGGGATCAGTTGTGGGGGGACCTTGCTGAAGTGCTGCCTGTTCCTCCCTTGCAGGTACGTCAAGACCTACCTCCTGCCCGACAAATCCCGGCAAGGCAAGCGCAAGACGACCATCAAACGCAACACCATCAACCCCCTGTACAACGAGCTGCTCAAGGTGGGTGGGGAGGGGCTGTGCTGCAGGTGCTCAGTCCTGGGGATGCTGCTGGAACAAGCAAGGGGAGGGGTGAGCTCCTAACCCGTGTCCAGAGACTGCACCCTGAAAGCTGCAACAACCCACTCCCAGCTCTGCTCTGGCTGGACTGTGCAGCCCCAGTGCCATGGTGGGGTGCAGGCACAGCTGCCCATGTGAGCACATCACAGGACATGTCCCTGGTTCCTGTGGCACTCCCCAGAGCAGGGGCATCCTGCTTTCCCTGGATATTTCCCTCCATGAAGGCTGCCGGGTCCCTGGAGGCAGTGGCAGGAGGGAGGGCAGCACAGGGGCACAGATCAGACAGTTCTGGGCCCCAGGGCAGAACAACTTGGCAGTGCCCTCCACGATCGCTGCTGCTGCCCTCATGGCTGTGGGAGTGCCTGACTCCATCCCTGAGCCTGGCAGCACACCTCTGGGGCCAGGCACTCTTGCACAGGAGGAAGTGAGAGCTGTGGTTTGGTTTTTGGGCTCCCACAGCCAGGTTTGCTGAGGTCTGGTGCCCTGCCCACCTGAGGCTCGGTGGGCTGGCAGAGCTGTGCCTGTGGAAAGAAACAGGCTCCAGTGTGCATCCACTGCTCCTCAAAGCTGTCTCTTCGTGCTCAAGAGCTGTTTGCCAAGCCTGTCCCTGCCCTGTGCTGCCCTCTGACCCGTGCTGTCCTCTCTGTGCCCAGTATGAGATCAGCAGGTCCCTCCTGCTGGCCAGGACGCTGCAGTTCTCCGTGTGGCACCACGACCGCTTTGGCCGCAACACGTTCCTGGGGGAGGTGGAGGTGCCGCTGGATGCCTGGAACTTCGAGAGCCACCTGGAGGAGTTCCTGCCCCTGCATGGCAAGGTGTGTGCCCGCCAGGCCCTCCCGTGCCTGGTCCTGTTGTGGACATGGCCCTCCGTGGGCAGAGGGGTGTGCACACCTCGGCTAGCATGGCCAAAAGGCTCTGCCAGAGCAGATCCTTGGGATATGGAAACCCCAGATGGAGACCGCAATGCTGTTGTGGTAACAAAGGGCAGATCTTCTGCCTTGAGCCTAGCTTCCCTCCTCTTGTCAAGTGATTGAGCCCAAATGAGATCCCAAAGGAGCTGGGCTGCACTGGCCAGGCTCGGGACAGTTCTCAGGCACTTGTGCCAGCTCAGCCACATCTCGGAGAGGCCAAGTGCTTCGTGCCAGCCTGGGGAGGTGTGCCCCACCAGAGCTGTGGCCTCTCTGCAGTGCTTGGTGTCACCTCTCTGCAGATTGGGGCAGATGCTGCTGGTCTCCAGCACTACAAGGGGGAGCTGGTTGTGTCCATGAAGTACATCCCGTCTGCCAAGCATCCCGGGGCTGGCAGTGGCAGGAAAGGTAAGTGCTGCAGCTCCACAATCAATTGTAGCCTTGCAGGACCTGCTTGTGGCCACACAGGGTGGCTCTGGATGGGGTTCTTGGGGGGTGGCACTGCAGCCTTCTCCTCTGCAATGCCCACAAAGCAGCTCTGGGTCAGGGCAGACCTGCCTGTTCATCCCAGTGTTCCCTGGGGCTGGGCCAGGCTGCACCATTGGGCCCTGCATGAGGTAATTTTGTCTGCCTTTCCCTCAGCAGGCAGGGCTGGTACTGGAGAAGGCAAAGAAGATGCCAGCTTGGCTCTGCACCTGCCTCTGGGGTGAAGGGTGTTCAGCAGGAACTTCCCAGAAGTTTGCAATGGTGGAAATTAAATTTGATTAATTACTGTGGTGGGTTTTTCCTAGGCAAAACAGGGGAAGGTGGTGAGCTCCAGGTCTGGATCAAAGAAGCAAAGAACCTCACAGCTGCCAAGTCCGGGGGGACCTCAGACAGCTTTGTCAAGGGGTGAGTGAGGGTCCTGGGTCGGGGGGCGATGAAGGCACTGTCCTCCCTGGCTGTATGGCCAAAGCTGCCACGGGAGCTGGAGGAGGGCTCCTTGCAGGATGGCACGGTCCTTGTCCCTGAGCTGTGCCAGGAGGGGCAGGAAGGGGGATCCAGGGCAGGTTCTGGGGTGCCCCAGCCCCCTGAGCAGCAGGCTGCGTGCTGCTGACCCAAGGCTGCTTCCCCCAGCTACCTCCTGCCGCACAAAAACAAAGCCTTCAAGAGGAAGACGCCCGTGGTGAAGAAGACCCTGAACCCCCATTACAACCACACCTTTGTCTACAATGGCATCAACCCCGAGGAGCTGCAGCACATCTGCCTGGAGCTGACCGTGTGGGACTGGGAGCCACTGTCCAGCAACGACTTCCTCGGGGGAGTCCGCCTGGGGGTGGGCAATGGTGAGGAGCCCTGGTGCCAGCTGGGCACCAGCAGCCTTGCTGGAGCGCTGTG
This sequence comes from Malurus cyaneus samueli, assembly GCA_009741485.1. Taxonomy (NCBI): domain Eukaryota; kingdom Metazoa; phylum Chordata; class Aves; order Passeriformes; family Maluridae; genus Malurus; species Malurus cyaneus. The sequence continues at coordinate 17,709,678 of CM019238.1, read as the reverse complement.
CTGGGCACTGATTTTTTCCATCCTTTTTGCCAGGAATGAGCAACGGGCAGGCTGTGGACTGGATGGACTCCACGGGCGAGGAGCTGAACCTGTGGCAGAAGATGTGCCAGTACCCGGGCTCCTGGGCAGAGGGGACGCTCCAGCTCCGCCCCACCATGGCCAAGCTGAGGCCCTAGGCTGGCATCAGGACTGGCACTGCTGTCGGGAGCCACGCTCCAGGCACAGCCAGGGCTGCCAAATGGGGCTTGTTGTTTTTCCTTACACTTTAATAAACATGACCTTCTCTAAACAGGCCTGGGCAGAAAGTCTTCTTGGCCTAGCTTGGTTTAAAGGGTTTTTCTCTTGTCATAAGCCTCGTACCAGATTTCAGGCTGAACTGGAGTCCTTGTGAACCCTCCCTTCTCCCGCAGGCAAAATGCTTTGAAATGTCATTGTGTTTCCATTTCTTCCCATTCTTTTTCCTATCACCCTCTGTTCCACAGTCTGCTCCCTCCTTGTCCCCGCACACAGCCCTGCCCAACCCTGCCCTGGGTGGATGGAGCTGTGTGGGGTCAGCCTGGCGGGGTTGGGCACTGTGGTCCCCGGGAAACATTTGTTTCCCAGGCCTGTCAGTGACACAAGCGCTGGATTTTTGTACAAAGTTATTTATTTCCAGTTAATACTCTACTGCCAAAGCAGTTCCCATAAAGGGTTCCCCGTGGGTGCTGGGAGAGGGTGTGAGTGGCGGGGAGGGGGCAAACCCTTTGGGGTGGGCTGCACGCTGGCTGCTGCTATGGGCTCTGCTGTTAATAGGGGCGTTCAGGGTGGGAGGGATCGGGTCAGGCTGTGCACTGGGGTGGCTGAAGCTGCTGTGTCAGAGGCTGATGCCCTGCTGGCCTGCCTGCCCTCCGTGCCTGCCCATCTCCTCTGGCTCCATCTCCCCCTGTCCCGGGATCTGAGCAGGGGCCCTCCAGCATCTCCTGCCATGGTCCCGGCTGGGCTGAGCCATCCCCTGGATGGTGACAGCTCCTGGCTGCTGGGCAGTGGGACACTGCTGGCACAGTCCCCACTCAGCTCTGTGTGCCAGAGCAGCCAGAGAGGGGCTCCCCTTCCCCGCAGCCCTTGGCACCCTGCTCCTCCTCTACAGTGGGCGACTAGAAAAGCAGAAAGGAGCTGTCTGTCCCTGAGGGCAGGGGAGGGGTGTCCCCGGCCCTGGTGGCTCACTCGCAGGGGTCCCCGCTCTGTGCCCGCCGCGCCGCCTCTCGCTCGCTCAGCAGGTACGTGTCGATGAACACGAACAGCTCGTCCGGGCTCACCGGGGCGATGTAGCGCTCACGGTCAGCGCCCGCCTTGTCCAGCAGCACCGCGTTGAAGTGCGAGCGTGTGAGGTGCAGGAATCGCCTGCAGGTGCGAGGGGGGCCGCTGCTCAGGGCTGGGGGCTTGCACTCAGGGCTGAGCCTGCCCTCCTCTTGAAACCACGCTCAGGCTCTCCTGGAGCGGGGACTCGCACTTCCCCGGGGCTGTGAGCTGCGGGAAGCTCTGGTGACATGCATTCAGACTCGCAGGCATGTTCCCCATCGCACAAGCCTCTCTGGTGCAGCAAAAAGGGGCTGAACCCAACTGCAGCCTCATGCTTTGCCATTCCTGGAGGCATTCCCATTCCCTGTCCCCTCGCTCTGCAGGACAGCCCCCATCTCCCCTACCTGAGCTCCTCGATGATGCCAAGGGACAGCCGGTGCTCCCGGATGCGTCCCACCTCATGTGGGGGCTGCCCTACCAGCTCCACGGTGGTGATGTGGCGCAGGTCCAGCCCGCAGGCAGCTTGCTGGGGAGGAGGGGATGGTGAGGAGGTGCTGGGTGTGGAGGTGGGGAGGGGGGCAGCAGGAAGGTCTCCTCACCTGCAGCATGGAGATCTGCATCTTGTAGTAGCGGTTCGAGGGGTCGGGGGCCGAGATGACCAAGAGGCGGCGTTTCTCGTGGAACTGATCCAGCAGGCTGGCGGCCGAGTTCACATCTGTGTTGATCTGCATGGCTGGGGCAAGAGACAAGCGTGCAGGGGGGTGCCATTGTGCTCCCCGTCACCCCTTTGACCAGCAGGCAGCATCCCCCGAGGCGCTGGGGATCTCCTGCCCCACTTACGCGTGCAGAGGGGCTGGGAGCCCGTCCACTGCTGGGTGGACTGGCAGACCCGCAGCGAGGTGCCCTGGCGCTCGTAGCCCCCGTCGCACAGGTACTCGCAGGTGGCCCCGTAGTTGTTACCGTCGGAAGTGCAGGAGATGTACCCGTTCTGCGGAGCCTTGAGGACAGGGCAGCGCCTCACTGCGCGGAGGGAGCGGTGTGAGGGCCGGGGCTGATGGAGCGCGGTGCCGGCGGTGTCGGGGGGCAGCAGGCGGCCCCAGGAGCCCACTCACCTTGGACGCGGATGCTGAACTTGCAGCTGGCTCGGTTGTAAGCCTGGTCGTGGGCGGTGTAGCGGATCACATGCTCTCCTTCAGGGAATTCGGAGCCGGGCTCTGGGCCCCGCAGCATCACCCTGCGCCCAACAGACGGGTTTGCCTGTCAGCCCCCGGGCAGGGGAGCCCGGCACGGCCGCCAGCGCTCTCTGGCTGTGCCTGCAGCACCTCGGCCCTCACCTCTTGATGACACCGTCAGCAGAGTCCCTGACGCGGGGAGGGTCCCAGTAGACGGTGGCGGTCAGCTTGCCTGGCTCTGCTATGCGCTCCCGCGAGTCCGGACAGCGGATCTTGGGAGGCTCCACATCTGCCCAGAGGGAGGGAAGGGTTCATGGAACCTGTGCATGCCTTGGCTGAGCTTCGAGTGAGGCACCAGCCCCGATGCTGAACCACCCCAGGAGCCTCGGAGCCCTCCGGACGTGCTGTAAATCCAGCACTGAGTGCCCCGTCCCGGGCTGGTGCCTGTGCTTCAGGGCTGATGGGGAGCAGCAGGGACAGGGTCCCGAGGGAGGGAGGTGTCGGAAGGGACCGCGCTGGATGTGAGGTGACCCCTGCGGACACGGCAGGAGTTGAGGGTGATCAGCCCCTGCGTGCCCCGCCAGCGTGGGTGAGAATTTACCTACACAGATCGGCTCGCTGCCGCTCCAGTGCCCGTCCTCCATGCAGATGCGGCTCCGGTCTCCCTCCAGCTGGTAGCCGGGCTGGCAGGTGTAGTCACAGCGCGAATCCATCTGCACGCCCGCCGAGCACACGTAGGAGCCCCGCAGCACCGCCGGCAGCACATGGCACCGGATTTCTGGGATGGAGAGAGCGAAGAGGGGAGGGAAGCGGCTCCGGCCATGCGAGTGGGCAGAGCAGCCAGGAGCGGCCAGGAGCGTGCCTGCGGGGATGCTGGCAGGGACACTCACGGCGGCAGTACGCCATCCCGGACCAGTGGCGGCTGGGCAGGCACTGGACAGCGCTGGGACCCACCAGGCGGTACCCGCGGGTGCAGCTCAGCTCGCAGCGTGTCCCCAGGCTGCTGCGGTACGAGCTGCCCCGGGGGGAGTAGCAAGTGGCCTCTCCGCGGTGGATGTTGAGCGTGGCGCACCACTGGGGCACTGCGGGAGGGCAGGGAGATGAGGGAGGCGCCCGGCGTGCCTCGGTTTCCCCATGAGGACTCAAAGATGGGTTGGGTGCTGTTACCTCGACGGTAATCCAGGGCAGGCTCGGGGGGCGGTTCTTCTGCGTACACCTCGTTGGTGTGACTCTCCAGGTAGTAGCCAGACCCTGCGGAGCACGGAAGAGCCAAGTGGGCTGCAGGGCAGCTCGTAGCCGCAAAATCTCCTGCAACTCGCAAGAAGCGATCCCTCTCCTGGGCAGAGCCTGTCCTGAGTCCTTGGGGCTGCCGCCAAAGGGGAGCCGAGCAGACCGCGAGTGCTGTCCCCAGGGATGTGGGGTGTGCTGGCACCGGCCGCAGACTAAACAGCGGCAGGAGCAGCCGTGGCTGCGGCAGGAAACGGGCGCTGGCACAGAGCGGGCTGGCGCCGACCCCCAGCTTCGTGCTGCCGGGAAATCCTTCCACCCTCTCCCGTGGCACCGTCCCTGCCCCCGGGCCATCCCCAGACACGGAGGAAAGCTGTCCTTTCCTGCCCACCCCTCATTAAGGCAGCAGATGAAGAGCCCCGGCCGGGGGGATGCAGCCCCGTGCCTGCGCTCCAGGGAAGGATGAATCTGCTGCAGGGGTTTGACCGGAGATGCTGGCCCCACGCCACGCGCGCTGCGCAGAGGGGCCCCACGGATGGGGCGAGCTTTGCTCCGTCCTTGTGGGCCGCCCTCTGGCCCGCGGCGTGCCTCCATCGCAAGGTACTCGCCGGTGGGGAAGGATGAGGGCTGCCGTCCTTCCCCGTGGCCCCTCGGCGCCTCGGCCGGCCGCGGCATTCCCCAGCACTGAGCTCACGTTTCCGCCGAGTTTCCGCTGGCCCCCGCCAGCGCTGCCCCCTCCTCGCCTCCAGCCCAGCCCACCGCGCTCCCCTCGGGCACGGGGGGATGCTCAGCCTCGGGAGGGACCCCAAGCAAAGCGGCACCCCCGCCGTGTCTGCGGCCAACCTCCCCTTGTCCCTGCTGTGCTTTTGGGAAGGGGATATCCGCCGGACCCAATCCGAGCAGCAGCCCCGCCGTCACGGGGAGGAAACTCCATTACGGATCTTTCCAACATGAACTTTACTACGGAGCGGCTTCCCCCCGCTTCCCACACGCTGCCCGCTGGTTTCACAATGCATTTATCCTGAAGCCCTTTTGACGCTGCCGTGGATGCCTCGGGAGCAGAGGAGCAGGGGTGGTACCCATTGGGGGCGGCAGTGGGGATGCATCGCTGACCTGGTGAACAGAGTTTCTTTCCCGGGGGCTGCCGAGACTCCCGCCGGGGCCCTGGGGACAGAGTGCACGGTGTCCCCGCAGGCAGATGTGCCATTTAATGGTGATGTTTCCTTTTATTGTAAGCGCTGCCTTTTCCTTCTCACCTGGGGACAGCTCAGCCCCGCTGCACAGGGCAGGAGCATCTCCATCCAGGCGCGCTGACAGCATGGCCAGGGGGAGGGGTGGAAGCAGGGAGGGGGAAAACCACCCCAAACAAGGCCTGTGACCTGATCGTCCAGCCATGGAGGGGTTTGGACTGTGTGCTCCGTCCAGGCAAACATCTGCCGGCCGATGGCCCCCGTGGGAGCAGGGAGGCAGCGGGAATTGCGCTCCCGCGGGCGGGGATCTGAGGAAGAAGCTGTTTTTCTGCTCCTCCCTGGGTGCCTGCCAGCAGCCCCTCCGTTCCTCCCTGCACCCCACAGCTCACCCACCCCCACAAGTGCCCCATACCCTCAGGCTCTCCCGGTGTCGCTGCACCCGGGCACCGTCCATCCCTGCCCACCGAAAGCCCTCAAAAGGAGCAGAACTGCCCAGGCTGCCACCTCCAGGAGCCCCGCCGTGCCCGCACAGCCCGGCACTCACCTTCGTGCCACGTGGATGACACCAGCCTGGCAAGGACGAGCAGCAGCACGGGGGCTGCCTCCTGCCCCATCCTGGCGAGCGGGGGATGCGGCTGTGGGGCAGCCCCACCTGCCCTGCGGGGTCCGGGAGCAGCCCGAGCCTGCTGAGGATGGAGAGGAGCTGGAGGAGCTGGAGGCAGGACGGCGGCCCCCTCTGTCGCCTTGTCACCGCACAGATGTCTGTCCCTCCTGCCTGGCTTGTGCCGAGCAAGCTTACTTTCCCCCTTGGCTGCCCATCCCAAACATTCAAAAGCCGTGAGTCAGGCCCAAAATGATGAGATTGTAAAAAATAATAAATCCCAGGACCTCCCGTTTTCCAACGCGCCTCCTGCTTCTCCGGGGCTTTAGAAGGTTGTAAGAAGTTTTCTTCTGCAAGGAGAAGAGCCAGGAGCCTGTTTAGACACAGCAGAGAGCCAAACCGAGCCTGTGCCAGCCCTGCCGGGCTCCGGGAACGGGGGGCCTGCAGAGACGAGCACAAAACCGCAGGAGCCGGGTCCCCTTTCCCCACCTCTTGCCAGGAGGGAGGGAGGGAGGGACAGACCCCGCTGCAGACGGCGGGCTCCGACAGCGCTGCCGAGGCGAGCGCTTCCAGCTGGGGTCTGTTCGCAGCGAACGTTCGGCCCCCGCCAGGCAGAGGTAACGCAGTGCCTTTGTCAGGAGCCGCTGCCCCACAGCCCGCGCTGTTGTGGGGACAGGCGGGGGGCACAGCAGGAGCTGGAGACACCTGGAGCTTGGGCTCTGGACACGGGACCGCGTGGGCAAAGAGGAACGAGGGATGAGCGTGGCACGGACAGGTAGGAGCGCTGGTGAGGGGCGGTGAGCGGGGGAACGCTGCTGTCTGCCAGGAGGGTGAGTGCATGGTTCATAACACGCTGTCCTGGGCAGGAGAGGGCAGCCGGTTTTGGGGAGCCCACAGCCCCCCCAGCGGGGACATCCCCGGGAGGGAGGGGACTAGGAGCATCGCCCCACGGAAGGCAGGAAGGACGGCGCTTGTTGGCTATGTGCTGGGGGCAGGGTGGCTGTCCCGCTGGACACCTGGACACGGCGTGGGGCATGCTAGGGCAGCCGCGGGAGCAGGAGGGCACGGACCGGATGGCATCGGGCAGGAGGTGGCACGGGACAGGCAGGGGGTGTCAGCGTGTGGCGCCAAACGGGCAGAAGGTGGCATGGGACAAGCAGGGGATGGCACCGGCAGGAGGTGGCACAGAGGAGGCAGTGGGTGGCACTGGAGAGTGTGTGACACGGGGCTGGCAGGGGTTGACACGGGCCGCAGGAGTGGCACCGGACAGGAGGTGGTAGGGAAAGGCTGGGGGTGGCACGGAACAGCGGAGTCACGGCCAGCAGCAGGTGACACCGGACAGGTGTGACAGGTACAGGCAGGGGGCGACACGGACAGGAGTGACACGGGGGTGACACGAACAGGGGGTGACACCGAACAAGGTGACACCGAACAGGGGGTGACAGCGTGACAGAAGTGATCACCCGAACAAAGGGCGTGAACGACGGGGTGACAACGAACTAAGAGGGTGACACGCGTCGCGAAACCACCCCTCCGGTAACTCCAAAGGGGTGACAGCGTAAGGCGGGGACACCGAGCGGTGACAGCGAACAGGGCCTGTTAGGGGTGACACCGAACAGGGGGTGACATCTGAACAGGGGCGGTAGATTCAACCGAAGAGGTTTGACAGGAACAGGGTGTACTACCGGCGGGTACACCGAGACATGCGGGTTTGTGACTCACTGTAGCAGGGATCACGAGCAGGGGCGTGACAGCGTACAGGACGTCACGGGAGGTTGTGCCCGGGGCGCCCCTACGGGACAATAAGCGGGAACGCGTGTGGCCGCTCGGCTGTGTTCCGTGACGCGTCGGTAGCATCACCTTCCGGCGCGGGCGGAACCGGGGCGGTCCAGGCTCGCCTCGCCAGTTCCTCCGCTCTCCCCGCTCCCGCCCCGTTCCCATCCCGGCTCCCTCCCCGTCCGCGCCGTTCCCACTCCCAGTCCCTCCCCCTCCCGCCATTCCACTCACCTCGATCCATCTTCTCTCTTTCT